>PVJN01029057.1:0-26730 GCA_004026805.1 Lasiurus borealis | reverse complement strand
AACCAGTGTTATATGAAATGCTGAAGGGTACTCTTTTAGAAGAGGAAGAAGAAAGAGGTAAAAGCCAAAAAATTATGAACAAATACATATCTATCAACAAGTGAATCTAAAAATTAAGTGAATTAAAAATTTGATCAACAGAATAAACTGGTGAATATAATAGAATCAGGAGCACAGAAAGGGAGTGGACTGTTAATTTCTAGGGGGAAAGGGGTGAAGGGTGTACAGGGAGAGACTGGACAAAAATCATACACCTATGGATGAGATCAATGGGAGGGAGCTAAGGGCAGAGGGAGGGGTGGGAGCTGGGTGGAGGGTTGCTATGGAGGAGAAAAAAAGAGAAACAAATGTAATAATCTGAATAATAAAGATTTAATTTTTAAAAAAGTCAGAAAAAAAACTGTACATCACACATAAAATGCTGTGTATATATATATATATATATATATATATATATATATATAATTTCATTTCAATTATTGATATGTAATTAAATCACTTAAAGGACATCAGTAAAGTGCTCTGTAAGAGAATAATGAGTGGGTCTTCATATTTTTGTTTTTGCTGCTCATAAAGTTAGTCTGGGTGCTAGAACCCAGGTCAGATCTCCATCAGGGAGATGCTGTGGGGACCTGGGAGGGAAGTCAGCTCAGCACCCAAGCTGACAAGAGGCTGTTCTCCACTTGCTGAGACCTGGAGGAGCATGCCGCTCCCAGTTCCACCCACCTCCGCCCAGTGGACCCCAAGCCACCAGCCTCCCAGTCCTTATTACCTTCCCTTCTTATCTCTTTCATTCAGATTACTGGCGGTGGAAGACAAAATTAGCAACATTTTCACCACCTTGTCCTTGCTGACTGCTCTGTGGATTGCATTCATTTCTTTTTTTCCAAAGTTGGGCCTTCTGGCTCCCATGCCATTGCTTCCCGGGCTGGTATGGGAGTCCATGGCTTGGCTGGTAGGGGACAGCATGGCCCTGCAGGTAGGGGAGACCATGGCCCCTCTGGTAGGGGACAGCCTAGCCCCACTGGTAGGGGAGACCATGGCCCCGCTGGTAGGGGCATCCTTGGCCCCCACACATTTCTTCCGAAAAGAAAACACCTTCCTCATGGCGAAGAGTCTAGGCTTCAGAGAAGCCTCACCTTCCCTCCACTTTTCACTCCTTCTGAGCCTTTTCAAAAGGAGCTCTCCAGCCAACCACCTCACACCACAGAATTCAAGCAGGGCAGTTTGGCATCTCCCAGCTCAGAATCATAGTAACCAAGCAACAGCCTCTGACACAACTGCCCATGTGCACAGAGTCGTGTGGTCAAGGGCAGCCAGAGACCATGCCCAAGGCCCAAGCCTCTCAAATCTTAGGGACTGACTGTGGGCAGGTGTGGATTCTGTTCAAACATCCCAGGGAGCTGGCTAAGTGTTTCCAGATGCTTACAAAGGTTACTCAGCCCAGAGGAAAAGTGGTTTTTACCTAAGACCAGGGTTAGGGTGGTGTGGAACTTCAGGATGCTCAAATTCAGGTCCCCCAGAAAACTCCCCTTAAAAAGAGGATGCTCAAGGTCTGGCCCCCCTCTTGTTAGGGTCGAAACGCTCGCCGCTCAAAGGAAGCCTCCAAGAGACGCTCTCATGCAAACAGCAAAGGGTTTATTCACCAGCATGCTGGGGCTCACAACATACTCTGAAAGCAGAGCAGAGGCTGAGAGCCCCGTCTCCATACAAAGTCAGGCTTATATACTATGTGACAAACAATAGGGTTATACAGAGGCCAACACAGAATTCTTTTTCTTCATTCCTGCACACATTTTACAATCTACAGTCTCTACATTTTACAATCTACTGACGTCCGGTTACCATGGGGCTACAATAAGAGATAACAGGATGCGGCTGGTGGCTATCTCTGGGTTACTCCCTTGGGACATCAGGGCCATGTCTCCCTCCGCAATTTAGCTACAAGCTGTCTTACTACATAAGATTAACAACCTGCACCTGGGTTATAGCACCCTGGGAGTTTCCACTCTGTTCTCACCCCTGAGATTGCAACAACAGAATGTAACTGGAGGATACAATTTCAAGCAGAACTTTGTTAACTCTTTCCTGGCCCAATCCTGATCTCTACAACCTTACACTCTAAATCTCTCAGTGTCCTAGTTTATGTCTGTTTCACATCATAACCTCCAGCAAGAACAGACGGATGTTGTCATGGCTTCAGGAATTGTGGCAATATGTGTCTGCAAGTTTAAATTTATGAGAAACCAATACCTGTTCTCCTGATGAAATGAAACCCCTTTCTGCATTCCTCTTCATCTCTTCTTTGGCTCACCTCTTACATTACGTTTTATTTCCCCCAAATAAATGTTTAATCAATCCAAGATTTATTTTGGAGCATGGTGTTAATGTGTCAGAACTTTTTCTTTAAAAAGGGCTATTCACCTGTTACCACCTTTTCTCGCCTAGTTTAAAATGTTACTTTACTGCGCATTAAATTCTCAGGTTATGTTTTTGATTTGGGGGTTTTCTGTTCTCATCCATAAATGGTCTGCTTCTTTTTGCATCAGTGATACCACTGTAATAAACCCAGTTATAAGTAACTCGGAGGAGCAAAGAGAAGGGCAAATTTCATAGGCATGTCATTTGTGCAGCTGTGCCAGGAAACTGCAATTTAACACTCCCAGGACTATTCCCCGCAGATGGCAGGAGGGTGGATTGGGGGTGAGGACTGCACAGAGGAAGAGTAGGTGCATACCCAGTCAAGTTTCTGTGGAATAGGGAAGGTGCTTGACTGTCAGGAACACCTGGGAACAGGTCATTGGCTAGAGTAGGTGTGACCACTGCGAGTGTGAGAAGATTTGAGACACTGACCTCCCAAACAAAGGCGTTCTCTCTCTGGCTAGGCCCACGCTCCCAGCCTGTGGGACTCTCATGCTCCTGCATTTGCCCACATAGCCCAAGGCCATGTGGACCCCACACACAATGGACTAATGGACTGCAAGTAGCCTGATGTTATGCAAGATGCAGCTCCACCATGGAAAGCAAACTCTGGACACTGGCTCTGCTTCAAGCTCTACTGAGTCCCCAGCCGCACATTTTGCAGGCCTGGATGCAGGGAAATGGGACTTTGCAAACTCAGGGATGTAAATCACTCCTCCTTCCATGTGAGTCTCAGAAATTTATTTTTCTCCAGATATTGTAAGGGCCCAACTCCAAGCACCCAGCGGGAGTTCCACTGATAACAGTGTGTGTTACTTTAGGTCTCTGAGTTTGTAAAGGGCTGCCAGGCATCTGAACTTGTCATCTTTAATATGTGGCCACTTTTTTGTTTACACTTGACCTGTTAAATGTTTATTGTCTACTTTCTCCTAACTAAAATGTATCAACCATGAGAAAAGGAATTATTTTCTGTACTATTTATTTTCATTGCTCTTAGAACAGTAGGTGTTTAATGGTTTCTCATTAACTAAATGACTGGCATATGAATTTACCTAAGTTACATGTCTAATTTATATCTTTATATCCACCTCCTCTCCACCTAGAAATATTTGAAGACAGCTGTGTAGGGAAAGAGGAGGTTCATGCAACCCTATTTACAAATTGTAAATGATTTTAACTTCTGCATTTTCAAATCTTCCCACATTCTCTCAGGAGACTCCCCTCCTCAAGGCCACTGGGTTTATTCCAGTCAGTCCTTGGCTGTTAATAATAGGAGGTCTTGTGCATATGCATTACTTCTTTTCATCACTGAATCTTAGTATTAGATTTTTAGAAATGTATTTCTGGGTCAAAGGGTAATTCCATATATAAATTAAGTAGCTACTACCTAATACCATACCCACCCCCACCCCTAGGGCATATACCATTACCATTTTGGATTTCCACCAGTAATGTGTGAATTGTCTAATCACTTTTTTTTAAAACTGACCTTTTTCTTTAAATATATTTTATTGATTTTTTACAGAGATGAAGGGAGAGGTATAGAGAGTTAGAAACATTGATGAGAGACATTGATCAGCTGCCTCTGAAATGAATAATAATTTAGATTGAATGAAAAGAACGGGAATCAACAGATTAGAGGATGCTGAGGATCAAATAAAAATTTTAAAATATATTGCTGAAATTGGTTTGGCTCAATGGATACAGCATCAGCCTGTGGACTGAAAGGTCCCGGGTTAGATTCCAGTCAAGGGCATGTATCTTGTTTGTGGGGACATCGCAGTAGGAGGTGTGCAGGAGGTGGCTGATCGATGTTTCTATCTCATCGATGTTTGTCTCTGTAAAAAAATCAATAAAATATATTTAAAAAAAATTTTAAAATATAAACAAACAAACAAAAAAACAACCCAACCAGGACAGTAAAAAGGAAAAGGTACCCCCAAAAATGAAGATAATGTGAGAAACTTCTGGGGTAACTTCAAGTGTACAGACATTCACATCATGGGCATACCAGGAGAAAAGAGGGAGCAAGAAATAAAAAACCTATTTGAAAAAATAATTCTCTTACCTAGTGAAATAAATAAATCCAGGAAGCACAGAGAATCTCAAACAACATGAATCAAAGAGGCACACACCAAGACACATGATAATTAAAATGCCAAAGGTGAAGGACAAGGAGATAATCTTAGAAGCGGCAAAAGAAAAGCAGCTAGTTACCTACAAGAGAGTTCTCATACAAATGTCAACTCATTTCTCAACAGAAACTTTGCAGGCCAGAAGGGTGTGGCAGGAAATATTCAAAGGGTTGAAATGCAAAGTCCTACAACCCAGATTACTTTACTTGGAAAAGCTATTATTTATAATTGAAAGTTAGATAAAGGGCTTCCCATACAACGAAAAGCTGCTACAGGAGTTCAATACAAATCCAGCATTACAAGAAATATTAAAGGGTCTTCCTGAAGGAGAAAGAAGAAATGGAGGAAGATGAAGAAGAGGAGGAAAAGGAAGAGAAAGAAAATGAGAAGGGGAATTAAAAGATAAAAAATAGGAACAATAAAATGGCAAAAAATGCATATCTATCAACAATTGAATGTAAAAACCAAAATAAATGAACAAGGAATCTACTGAACAAAATAAACTGATGAATAAAATAGAACCAGAGGCATGGAAACATGGAACAGACTGACACATCTCAGAGGGAATGGGGGAAGAGGACTGGGAAGAGATTAACCAAAGAATTTATATGTATACATGCATTACCTATTGACACAGACCATAAGGTAGTAAAGACCTGAGGTGCAGCAGAAACCAGATGAAGGTGGGTAGTGGGGAGAAAAAAAAAGGGGTATCTGTAATTCAGAAATTAAAGTTTAATAAAAAGAAATGAAGTATACAACACATGACAATATGTGTGAACCTTGACAACATCATGCTAAGTTAAGGAAGCCAGTCACAAAAGGCTACACGGTGGTTGATTTATTCCATTTATAGAAAATGTGGAAAACAGGCAAATCCATACATGAAAAGTGGATTTATCATGGCCAGCAGATTGCAGAGGGGATTTGGGACTGACTGCTTAGGAGAACAGGGTTTCTTTGGGTGTGATGGGAATATTCTGGAATTAGTGAGTGGTGATGGTTTTATAACATGGTTAATGTACTAAGAATCACTGATGTGTACACTTTCAAACAGTGAATGGCCCACTATATCGCACTTTTTAAAAATCAATTGGGAAAATCCTCATATAAGAAGTTAAGTTTGACACTGTGAGGTTTACTCTATATGTGCAACCAAAATGTAATAGGGATTGTAATTCATTCATTCCTTCCTCCCTTGTCCTCAGGCCAGGGATTATCATGTAAAATAGTCCTGCCTTTTGTTCTTTAAAGTTTGCAGTGGAAGTAGTCCCAGGTAGCAGGTTCTAACTGAGAAGTCTCATTCAGCCATTTTAGTCTCTGAGTTTTGACTCCACCATTGAATACCTGCTTCCTGGCACGTTAGTGCTGCATTGTGTATGGGCTCCATCCTGTGACATAGTCTCCACATTCTCTCATGAACCAGTATTTTTGGACCTTAGCCTCAATGGTTGCTGCCATTTACTATGGAATTTTTGGGGGGAAACCTGTTTCCCAGGAATGTTCTCCTATCTGCTTGGTCCCCAGAACTATTTTAGTGGAAAAATCATAGCCATTCTGAAATGAAGTTGTTTTTGGAGAAGTGTACCCCAGGGCCTTCTGGGTCACTGCTCCAGAGATGTTTCCTATCTGTTGCTTCCTTCATGCCTGATGCCTGTCCTCTTTAATTTCCTCCACTGTAGTTTCAGTAAGACTTAGCAAGTTAACCCACCTCAGAGGTTTCTTTACTTCTCGACCATGTAGGTCCATTATCTTTGCCAGATCTGAGTTCTTTCTTTTGATCTTTGCTTGAGACTTTTTTTCTAATATATTGCTTTGGATTTCATTTTATGCAGTTTTCCACAGTGAGATATGTGAAAACAGCAAATTCTGGGTGTACCAAAAGCACCTGCTATTTAAACAAATTTTGTCCATAATTAAAGTTTGTGGACTAGATAATCCCTCTTAGAAGAGATCATTCCATCAGACCAACACTAGTAACAAAATCAATAACTGAATCAATATGTTAGTCTTTCCTTTTCCATTCCTTCCTTATAGCTCATCTTTTCTGCACCTTTGAGAAGGCTAAAAAGAGCTAATTTCAATGTAACCCTGATATTTGGGGGCGAGGTAGCAATCTGAATCTATGCCAGCAAGCCCAATGTACATTCTTGAGAACCTACTATTAAGTCACTGCCTCTTTCCCAGAAACTGGTCTTGCAGAACCTGTTATCTAAGTGCTTGTTTTCACAGAAGCCATAAACAATGAACAGTGCACAGTGTTGGAGTGTGTGGGGGGGGGGGAGGGCAAAGTGGGGGGGTTATTAATGCAGGCACCAGGGCAGACCATATGGTCTCAAGACCCCCAACACCTGGGGCCTTTCTGCAAAGCCTGTGAAAAGACCAGCATAATTCATATTTGTGGGACAAAGACCCCATGAAGGCATAAAAGAGAATCTCCCTGTATGTTACTTTACTCAGATTTGGAAAGTTATTCCACTGAATCTGCCAGCATAAATTAACAGTGTCACTCCTTTTCTCTAAAAGCCTTGCTTGATTTTTCTCTGGTCTTCTGCAACAACTGGTTCCCTTACTGTGAAGCCAACCACACTTGGTCTTTTGGTGAGTGGATCGGGCTTGAGGCCTAAGGGCAAGGGAAAGACCTCTGAGAGGCAGCCTGGCTGATTTTAACAGAATTGAACCGGGAGACTCCAGGCACTCTCAGATCTCAGCCTGAGACCCAGTCAGCATCTGGAAAAAGTGGATGGACACCTCTGGACCTGTCAACAGAAACAGTAAGGTAGGGGCCCCATGTACTTAGGCCCACTGGAGAGAGTGGAAGGTGAGCTTGATCACCTCCTGGGAAGTCATACTTCATCAGTTAAATTAGTCAGGAATCAGGTGGATTGTTTAAACTGTGAATGTCTGGTAAAAATGGATGAGTGTGGATGGAGAGAGCCTGCCCTCTCCTATCCTTTGTGTGGCTCCACAACCTCAATTACAGAGTCCAAGTGGGCCCCAACCTGCGGTTCCGAGACTTGTCATAAGGCATAATGACCACGTGTAGGTGAGCAGGCCCAGGGTTTATACGGGTGCACCTTAGCTAAGACAAATCGAAGCTCCCAAGGGACATGGCCAGGCTGGCATCTGAGTGAGGTCCTGTGAAAACAGATCACTCTCTTCCCTTGTCTGTCTCTCACCACCAATCATGATGGGATCAGGACAAAGTTCTGTTCTCAATTGCATGTTGAAAAATTTTAAGAAGGATTTCAATGGGGACTATGGCATTAAAATGAACCCCAAAACACTAAGGAAATTCTGTGAATTAGAATGGCCAGCTTTCAGGGTTGGCTGGCCCTCAGAAGGCTCTTTAGATGAAGGACTGGTCAGGGTGGTCTGGAATGTAGTCACAACAGACCCTGGACGCTCAGATGAGTTTTCCTACATAGACAGCTAGTTAGAAATTGCTCAAACCTTGCCACCTTGAGTCTGGTTCTGCATGTGTAAGAAGGGACAGAGTAAGGTTTTGGTAGAAGGAGAAAAGCAGCAGAAAGGACAGAAGAAAGCAGAAGAGAAGCAGGTAGGAGAAAAGAAGCAGGTCCCTCAGAAGGAAACCCAATCCCCTGTTCTGCCAGGACCCTTGAGGAAGTCCTGCCAGTTTTGCCACCTCCATATGTGCCACAAGCAGCACCAAGTGCTCCCCACACTGGCCTGGAAACACCACCCCACTCCATCCCTCTTCAACCGGGCTCTCCAGAGCCAGTTGGGTGGCGCTTGTATTCAGCTGATCAAGAGCCCAAACCACAACCGGCAGGTCAGAGGCCTCTCAGGGAGGTTCAGGGTGCCAAAGTACTTGGTGAAGATGGGACCTTTCAGGAAGGAGGGTCAGTCTGATTATCAGCCCTTTACCACAAATGGTATTCTGAATTGGAAGCCAAAACACCCAGCTTATTCTGAAAAAACTCAGGCCATAGTAGACTTCCTACAAATGATCTTCCAGACCCAGAAGCCCACCAGGGTGGACTGCACGCAGCTCCTTTTCACTTTCTTTAACACTGAGGAGCACATGAGAGCAGTAACAGAAGCTGGGAAGTGGCTCCAGACCCCGGACCCAGCGGGGACATTAGATACAGACAGATGGGCCAGGGAGGCCTTTCCAGATGAGGAACTTGATTGGAATCCCAACTCAGAAGATGAAAGGGCTGGGCTAGATAGGTATTGGCTGGCCTTCCTCCAGAGGGTCAGGGCTGGAGCCAAGAAGCCCACCAATAAGGATAAAATCTCTGAGGTTTTCCAGAAGCCTGAGGAAAGTCCAGCGGCTTTCTATGAGAGACTGTGTGAGGCATAGCAAATCTACATTCCCTTTAACCTTGAAGTCCCAGAAAATCAAACCATGGTAAATGCAGCTTTTGTAGGTCAAGCCCAGCCTGACATAAGGAGAAAGCTACAGAATCTGGAAGCATTTGCAGGAATAAAATGCTACTGAATTGATAAAGATAGCTAACAAGGTTTTCATCAACTGAGACAGTACAGCAAGGAAGGAGGAAGAAAAGAGAATACAAAGAAGAGCCAATATAATAGCAGTGGTTTTTAGCAGCTCAGGCTCCCAGACAGATCAGAAATGGAAG
Organism: Lasiurus borealis; assembly: GCA_004026805.1. Taxonomy (NCBI): domain Eukaryota; kingdom Metazoa; phylum Chordata; class Mammalia; order Chiroptera; family Vespertilionidae; genus Lasiurus; species Lasiurus borealis. The sequence continues at coordinate 17,567 of PVJN01029057.1, read as the reverse complement.
CAAGAATACAGATCAGGGAGAAAAGGAAGAGCAAGCCTGAGACAAGATCAGTGTGCCTATTGTAAGGAGAAAAGATACTGGAAGAACGAATGTCCCAAATGGCAAAGTAAGAAAATTTTTGGTCCAGATGCTACCAACCAGAGCCACATGAAGCAGATCTCATTGGGCTAGCAATGGCTGATTCTGAGTAGGATAGACTGGGCTCTTTTCAGCTGGGCCCCCACAAGCCCATGGTCAGAATGAAAATTGAGGACCAGACTGAACTTTATGATTGATACAGCAGCTGAGCACTCAGTAGTCACTCATAAAGTAGTGCCTTTCTTGAAAAAGGAGGTCACCATTATTGGAGCTACTGGAGATCAGACCTATATACCATTCTGCCTCCCTCGCTGATGCCAACTTGGCAGCCATAAAGTAATTCATGAATTCCTGTACTTGCCAGACTATCCAGTGCTTCTAACAGGTAGAGACCTTTTAGCCAAAATGGGGGTAGAAATCACTTTTGCTCTAAATGGCTCATCAAAACTTTGCCTAAGTGAAGAGGCCTCCCCAATGATCCTGTCTCTAGCAGTTCCAAGGGAGGAATAATGGAGACTTTATATCCCCCAGTCAAAGGCCTCTTCATTAGAATTTTTTTTATGATAATTTTTTTTATTGTGTTACATGTATACATATCTCCCCATTCCCCCCCCTCCCTACCAGGCATACCCCACCCCACCCCCAGTGTCTATGTTCATTGGTTATGCTTATATGCATAGATACAAGTCCTTTGATTGATCTCTTCACTACCCCACATCTCCTTTATCTTCCTGCTATAATATCACAGTCTGTTTGATGCTTTACTGACTCTGTATCTATCCTTTTGTTCATCAGTTTATAATGTTCTTTATTATCCACAAATGAGGGAGAGCATGTGGTGCCTCTCCTTCATTGACTGGCTTATTTCACTAAGCACAAGGCTCTCCAGTTCCATCCAGGTTGCTGCAAATGGTAGAATTTGAATTAGAAAAAGAATTCCCACTGGTCTGGGCAGAAGGAAATCCTCCTGGCCTGGCTAAGGACCGTGCCCTGATGTTAATGGACTTAAAGCCTGGGGCACAACATGTTAAAATCCGCCAATATCCAATTCCAAAGGAAGCATGCCTAGGAATCCAGGTCCACGTAGACTGGCTGCTCCCCTGTGGGCTTCTTAAACAATGCAGATCTCCATGGAACACGCCTCTCTTGCCTGACTAAAAGCCTGGGACTAATGACTACCGCCCGGTGCAGGCAGTCTGTGCCATCCCAGTCTCTTGCACCTGGCAGCAGATTTGGGAATTCTTGGGAGTGGCAGGGTTCTGTTGAGTTTGGATCCCAGGGTTTCCAGACTTGGCTAACCCTCTCTACGAAGCTTTAAAAGGAGAAGAGAAGGCACACATCAACTGGCATCCCAAGCAGGAAAAAGCCTTTATCGCCATAAAGGCAAAGCTCGCAGAGGCCCCAGCACTAGGGTTACCAGATGTGACAAGAGACTTTAATCTTTTTTTTTTTTTTCCACGAGAACAGCGGGAGAGGCCCTAGGAGTTCTAACCCAGAAGTTTAGACCCTGGCAAAGACCAGTAGTCTCTCCCTAAGCAGATTCACCCAGTTACTTCCGGGTGGCTCCCATGTTTCAGGGCCCTTGCAGTCATTGCATTGCTAGCCAAGGAAACAGATAAGCTTTCCTTAGGATAAAATTTAAATGTAAAAGTATCTCATGCTATTGTTACCCTGATGGAAGCAAGAAGGAGGCTCCTGATGGCTGGAGGAAAAGGAGTAAAAAAATCAGTATGAGATTTTTAAAGTTACTAGTAGCAGTCTGGGAGCCCAAGGAAATAACTGTCATCCATTGTAAAGGTCACCAGAAGGGGAAAGACTCAGTGTCAGAAGGAAACTAAGGTGCTGATGCTGTAGCCAAGCTGGCTGCTAAAGAACAAGTGGCACCATCACTGATCATGTTGGCCCCCGAATTACCTGAACCTCCAAAATACACTCCTCAAGAAGAGGAATCTGCCCAGCAAGAAGGGGGCAAGAGATGGAGGAAAGACTGGTGGATATGCCCAGATCATAGGGTCTATGTCCCAGAACAGTTAGCCCACAAGGCAGCATGAACTTCTTCATTTAGGGAAGACTGCCCTAGAAGCTTTGTTAGGCAGATACTATCTTTCCTCCTTGTGTACCTCAGTCCTTCAGCATTGCCTGTGCTCAGAACAATGCCAAACAGGATCCTGTGGGACCCATAGGAATTCAGCACTGTGGGCAAGCTTCTTTTAAAGACTTAGAAGTAGATTTTACAGAAATAGGGCCTAGCAGAGGAAATAAATACTTGCTAGTTTTTGTTTGCACCTTTTCAGGGTGCGTTGAGGCATATCCCACTTGTACATGTTGTGACATGGCCAAACAGCTCCTGTGTGCATAACCTTTAACTCCCCAACCCCGGGCCAAACTTGCCCCAGAACAGGGTAAGATAACAGAACATTCCCCCGAGCCAGTAAATGTCTCTTAAAATTTTACACTGCTCTTAGGATAACTCCTCCAGGCAGCTGTGCTAACCGCAAATATTCGCTTCTGTAGACAATGCTTGCTCATCCCTGTGATAGGGCTATAAAACCAGCCATAATAAAGCTCAAATTTCCATCTCTAAAACTCTGTGTCCCTGATACCAAGGAGCCAATCAGAAAGTGCCAGGCTAGCATAGGTCGGGAGGGATATAAAAGGAGGGACTGCCCCTCCATCGAGGCTCTCACCAAGCCATTTGCTGGCTGCTGTGTCAGTCTTGGTTTGAGCCCAGATTCGAGTCTGTAATAAAATTTGCTTGTTTGATGAAATTGGTTTCTGTGGTCTATCTTTTGGGGACTCGCTCCGTAACACACAGAAAAGGCAAGAGAAGTCACTACTTTTATAATTTCATGGTATAGAATGCCATAGGGTCTGATAATGGCCCAGCCTTTGTAGCAGAAATAGTACAACAGGTAGCTAAGGCTTTAGGAATTAGATGGAACCTACATACAGCTTACAGGTCTCAGAGTTTAGGGAAAGTAGAGTGCATGAACTAGATCTAAAGCAGGCTATGGCTAAACTATGCCAAGAGACAACCTTACCCTGGACAGATATCTTGTCTCTTGTATTCCTGCTGGTATACTGTGCCCTGAGAACCAGGGTAGATTTTTCTTTCTTTGAAATTCTATAGGGTAGACCCCCTCCCTTAATTTGGCCAAAAGGAGATTTGAGAGAAATAAGGAACTTAGAAATCCAGAAGCAACTACAAGGACTTGGAAAAACTGTCTTTGAGGCCCACAGATGGTTGGTTACTGAACAATTACCCATCTCTCTAGGAACAACTGTATGTCCTTATAAACCTAGAGACCAAGTTTGGATAAAAAACTGGAAAAAAGAGACCCTTAAGCCAATTTGGAAGGGACTATATCCAGTCATACTAACTACCCCCAAAGCTCTCAAAGTTATAGGACTTAACACCTAGATCCATCACTCCCAGGTGAAAGTCCACCAGCCGAGTGATGACCAGCCTGAATGGAAGGTGACCTCTGACCAGAAACACCCCCTGTGGATCACCCTCAAGAAGACAGGAGACCTGGCTGATCAACCTGCTCCAAGGAATTCAGATTACACCCTGAATTCCCTGTAACACTAATCTTTCGTTATTTTCTCCTCCCAAAGGTAATATGCTCTGGTATTTCTGGATACCATTGGTTTTATCTGTCTAATAAATACTATTTTGTCTTTTTATGAGTGCCACCAGAACCCGAGACTATCACCAGGAAGAGAATTCATCTGCCCCTGCTGGGACACAGAAGCACTATAAAATTACTGCTTCCTACACAGCAAGGAAACAAAGGCTTCATCATGAATTGTTAGACTGCACTTTGTCATGCCATCCTTGGCTCAATCTGCCTTGCAGGAATAGCCATAATACTGCTCTTTTTCCTAGCGATTCACTGTTGTGGCAGTAGCAGAGGTGTGATGGGGCATTGCCTTTCCCTGATCGCAGGGTCACCTCCAGAAGGCTCCTAGACTGTGAGAGGGGGCAAGCTAGGCTGAGGGACTCCCCCTCCAATGTATGAATTTTTATTCACCAAGCCTCTAGTTAAAATATGAATGACAAGTTGTTTGTTTGGATATTATTTAAACAGTTGGTATTTGGGAAATTTGAGTATGTATGATTCAATAGTGCTGGCTTTCGTTTGCAAAATGTGCTTAAAACTTAGATTTCCCCAAAATACTCCAGTTTAAAATACTATATAAATTTTCATCAAACATGATCAAAATTTTTTTCTTTAATCAAAAGTTCATGTCATATGTCTAGTGGAAAACAAAATGCTATGTAAACAGTCCAGTAAATAATTTTTACTGTTTATGTTTCAGTAATACTGGTGGTTTTGATCTGGCATCTAGAGGTATTCAGTAATCTGGAGAAGGAGCTGTGTGTAAATTAGAGTCCAGAGATGAAACATAATTTTGAAAGGCATCATAGGGTGTCAGAGAAGACTTAGCTAACATAACTAAGTTCTCTTTGTCTCAGGACCCCTTGGTTTTTATTAACACAATTTGTCCTAAGGCAAGGTGGAGATATACATATCAAAGTCCAGGGTTTCACACACAAAAAATCATTGTCAGATTGATGGAGTTACCTCCAACTATTCAGGTATTTGGCCAGGAGGAGGTAATAACATGTAGATTAAGATGGTCTGGCAACAAGCAATCATTCTTTTCAGGTTTGGGGAAATATCTTTCAGCCATCCCAGAAGATTCAGACCTGCTGACATGCTAGAATCGGCTTCCAGCATTTCAGATCATGTGGTTTTTCAGCAAAATCTCTTTATATTCTTGTGTTTTTAAAAGTAAATCTTGATATGAACTTGACTAATTGACTCTACAGATCCTACAAGACAACTTCAAATTTAGCAGCACCTGGAAAGAAAAAGAATTATATTCTTTAAACTACAACTAAGTATGAGTGTTAAGAAGAATAAAGACATCTATATCTGGATACAATACACAGAACAAGAATACTATGAAGCATAATTATTAATTCAGTGGTTGCACACTGTATTAATTGGTATCATGGCTAAGTATCAGAGCTTCTGGTTTTTCCTATCCTTTATTCATTTATTCAACACCATGCATTAAGATAGTATGACAAGCATTGGAGTTACAAGATGAAGATGACACAGCCCACCTCTGAACAATCATCTATATACGTATAAACAGCTAATATGTAGGAATTTGACCAGGAGACCATGAGTTTGATTACTCGCTATGACATGCGCTGACCACCAGGGAAAAGCATGGAATGAAGGAAGGCCCACTTAGGACCTGGAAGGCCCCAATCAGCCTTAATTGCCAATCAGGCTAAGGGACCCTACTTTTGCATGAATTTTCATGCATCAGGCCTCTAGTTTACTATAAACTGAAAAAATACAAGAAATGAACAGGCAATTTCCACTCAGAGTGATAGATACTACCAACCAATGTAACACAAGGCACTACTGGAGGACACTGAGGAGACATCCCAGTTTTGTGTCAATATTGTTGGCTTTTTGGTGGAGGTGATATGTAAGTTCATACCTGATGGAATAAAGAAAGGCATGCCAGAAAGAGAAATGAAGCACATGTCAGGACTAGAAATAAGGAAGAACATTTATGGAACTAGAAAAAGTCTAGTTTAGCTAGCTCCTAGAGCAAAGGGGCAGAGTAGCAAATATAAGGCTGCATTATTTGGCAGAAACTAAGCGTATTTTAGTGTTTTTACTCCATGCAAAGGAATTTGGATTTTTTCATGAGGGTGCAAGGTAAAAGAATGCCAAAGTCAATGACTGGAGTCTTGAATATTGCCCATAGTTGACAGTTATATGAACTATAACTGCCTGACTCAGTATTATTAGACAAGTCTGATTATTTGGTTTTATATCACTAGAAAAACATGAGAAATGGATGAAGCCAGTTTTCTGGCCATAGTTTCAGTGTGTAAGTCAACAGTGCATAGGAAGAACAGAGGGAAAGAAGGGAATAGCCAGAAATGAAGAGAGATGCATACCAGTAGACTTCTGAGATCTTTAAAGAGCTGTGGAACATGATGATTACATGTGGATTAAGTATATTCTTCCTTATGACTGTGTATATTTCACATTTTTTATTCACATGGATAAGAAAATATTTAATGCAGTATATTTTTACCCAAACATGAAAACAGATGCCATGTCCCATTCTCAGTTTATTTAAAAAATCAATGATATCTATAATTATTAATAAATTTTGGCAACATACCTTCTTTTATTTCTCTAGTTAGGATTTCTCCATAATCCTGCCACATCTGAAATAGATCAAATATTATTTTTAGTATTTAAGTTAAATGAGACATTATTAGAGGGATGATATACAGTATAGCTTATGAAATGTGTCCTTTAAATACTACTCAGAGACTGGAGCATTGGGGATTGCACAAATAGAAAAGAAATTACATAAATAAAATTAATTTAGACTAATTTTAATTTTAGATAATAGAGAACAGGCATATATAATGCTATTTAGATTAATCTGATAAAATCCAATTATTATTGGTCCATTGAATAACCATAACTTCAGAAAAGTAATATTTGATACCATTGGTTTAAAGAAGTTTAAACAAGTCAAGTCATATTTCACACTGAATGTATTACTTTGTGATTCCAAGAAAAACTGTTATTTATAAAAATTTAGTTTTTTTTTGTTTTTTACTTAAATTGGTTTTTTTTTTTAAATGAGATTTCTAGCCCCTTTCAGGCCAATTGCTGCTAGCTTCCAGCTCCCCTAAGTTGTGTTTCCCTGCTATGGAAGGGGGGGGGCGGCCTCGTGGGCTTTTTGCTAGGTAAGGGGTCTACTCCTGGTGATGCTTCAGCTTCTTCTGACCCACTTGCCACTCCTTCCTGATCCCCAGGCCCCAGCCCACTGGTCTGTCCTGGCACAGCCCAGACCAAAGAAATGGGAACCTCTCTGAGGTATACCTGGAGTAGTGGCTTTTGCAGGGAACAACAGAGTGTCTTTAAGGAAACTGGAGCTCGTGGTGACCTCTGATGACCCTGTTCGTAGTGCTGGGGATCCAAATGCAGCCTGACTCAGGATGTCATGGATAGGCTGGTAGAAGATGGGATCTGCATTCTAAATCGTGAAAAAGCCCATAAAAGAGATAAGTGACTCTGGTCTCAATATATTCAGAATAGAGATCCAATGCACGAAATTTGTGCATAGGGGGAGGGAGAGGGGGATCCGTCAGCCGGCACTCTCACCATTCTAGGACCTTAGGAGATGTCCAATTGCCTCTCACAATCCAGGACCACTGGTTCCTAACTGCTTGCCTGCCTATCTTCCTGATCACTCCTAACCACCTCTGTCTGTCTGCCTGATTGCCCCTAACTACTCCCCTGATGTCCTGATTGCCCCTAACCACCTCTGCCTCGCCCTACACCCAGAACCCAGTATTCCCTCCTGCAACTGGTCGCCAGCACCTGGAACACAGACTTTCCTCCCTCTGTCCAGCTGCAGGCATACAGGACCCAGGCCAGCTTTGCCCGGGCTGGCCACAGCCACAGGGACCATGGGCAAGCAGCTTCACCTGAGCTGCAGCCACAGGTGCTTGGGTCCAGGGAAGGCAGTTTGTCCCTCTCCTGGACTGCAGGCACAGGCGCTGGCGCTGGCACCTGTCCTGAGGTGGGTGGCTTGTCCCTCTCCTGGGCTGAAATCTGGCTGGTCCTCTTTCCTCTCCCCAGTGTTGAGTATCTGAGCCTTTACTGCATGGAAGCCTGAGGGTGTGAGGACATGATGACCATTTGTATATTAGCTTTTTATTATATAGGATGAGTCTGCTGCTTCACATTTTGCCTTTATCACTGTTTTTTGATGGAGACATCAAAGAAATGCCTGAAGGATTCAGAGAAAAAAATTCTTTCCAAAAGAAAAGAGTAATATTTTTGGAAGAAAAACTCACAAGCACTTTATTAGATGAAGAAACAATTTCTGCGGGCCGAGAACAAGTAAATAAGGCCTATCATGCATATCAAGAGGTTTGCATTGATAGGGATAATTTAAAGAGCAAATTGGATAAAATGAACAAAGACAACCTGAATCTTTGAAAGTATTGAATGAACAGCAGCAGTAGAACTCCTTTGCTAAGAACAGAGGTGGACACACAACAGGTGATAAGGGATTTTAAATCCACTTAATCAATAGGGGAGGTGGAAAAATTGAGTTGTGACCTGAAGATCCATGGCTTGGAACAAGAACTAGAACCGATGAAAAAAGAATGTAACACTCTCAGAATAGACCTACAAAAAGCCAAACCAGCTCATCCATCTCAGGAAGACAATCACAGAGCAGAGCTCTCCAAAGAGGAAGTAGTTCCAAGTGATGATATGCAAGTGATGATATGCAAGATGGATACTGGAGAGAATTTGCATCTGGTGGCTCAAGTACAAATTGAACTGAAAACCCCAACTGCAATCAAGAAAGGCTGTGCCCCTGTAGGATTCTTGTCCGACCTGGGCAAAGACAGCACAAAACAGTACTTGATGAATTCACTTCAACATACAAAAGACACCCCCCTCTCTCACCAAATGGCAAAACCCTTTGTCATCTCACATCTTTCCTTTACCAAGAAATGGAAAGTTTTATCAGAGAAACCAATTCTCCCATCATGGACAAACTATCAGGTACATTACTCCCATGGCAGGAATTCTCTGGAAGATCATTCCTGGGGACTCCCAAGCCCTCCTAAATCAAGTGAGACAGCATGTGGAGAGACTAAAAATAAAATGTTGTCTTTATCCATCCTGCCACCACAGCATAATTTGGATCAACGTAATCAAAACTGCCTTTGTAAGAATTAATTCTAAAGAGATCTGTGACTTGGTCATGAAGTTGCTGCACCTCCCCCAAGGGTACTCTTGAGGAATTCTTTAATAAACTGAAAGCGGGTTTTGATGGAGTTTTTGCCAAGTTCTTCAATATACACATTTGCACATACTGTAACATATTATGTAGTTGATTTTCCAGTATGAGAGAGCAACCCTTCATCTTCACATTCTGCCTAAGAATCAGGTATATATTACTAATAAATTAATAAAATTGAGGTGCTTCAAAAAGACAAAAAATAATAACAAAATAGCTTTCTATTCTTATACTTTTAGAAAATTAAAAGTTTAAGACATGTTCTATGCTATTACTTTTTCAATCTAAAATAACAAAAGTGGTCCTGTCATAAGGTCATGTGAAAATTCTACTGGCAAAACATAACTGAAACTATTGTTACTGTCTGTATTACAACTGAGACATTTCTTTATTCATATGGACCACAAAGGTTTCAATAAACCTTTAATTTAAAGGGGAAAAATCAATATATAGCCCTAGCCAGTTTTTCTCAGTGGTTAGAGCATCAGCCTGTTGACCTAACAGTTGCAGGTTTGATTCCTGCAATGGGGCACGTATCTGGGTTTCCGGTTTGCTCCCTGCCCCCAGTCGGATTGCATGCCAGAGGCAACCAGTCGATATTTCTCTCTCACATAGTTGTTTCCCTCTCTCTCTTTCCCTCTTCCCTTTCTTCCACTCTCTCTGAAAAGTAATGTAAAAAAAATATCCTCAGGTGAGGATTAATAACAATAACAAAAATCCACATATAATTCTGTAATTGTAATAACCTTGGTTTTCTTAATAGAAATTAGAGCTAAATTTGGAAACAAACTATGATAGTCTACTTAATGATGAAATGTGTGAGAATACTCCAAGTTATATTACAAGTGTTCTGATCTAGAGTATTCTTAATAAAACTTATCTTTAAAAAGGTATCCTTTCATTCAATGCCTGGAACAGTGTTTAAAATAGTATACTAAACATTAAACACTGTAGTGATCATTATAATGTGACATCAAATGCCTTTACAAATTTCAGGCGTGAAAATAAATTTGGTGACTAACATGTTCCCCAGTATTTTTGGAGGCTGATTCTATTAATACTTTTATGACAATAGCATGACAGACAGGACTTATTAAATGGATAATGTGACAACATTGGTAGACATACTTTGTGAAATAAATAGCTCGATATGAGATAAAGACCAAGGCCTTTATTGACTCAATTTTACATTACCATTAATAAAATAAGTATTATGTGAATCACATTTTTACACAACTTGAATTAAGAAACTACTGATGGAACATTGTTATATTTTCCCCCAAAAGCTCCTTTCCTAAATATTTATTTCTGTGATGTTTATGCTTATTTCTAGGTGAGTACTGTGTCCAGATGATGGAAAGAACTTGAAGTTCCAACGATAATAAAGAGAACATATCTGCATTTTTTTTATATTGTGTCATTTTCAACAATATAGAAAGGCAGAAAAAGTATACACGTGAAAACAATGTACTCAGCAACTTTCAATTCAAAGGATTTGTTAGTAGAAGGATTTTCCCCAAACTCTGTCCCATAGGAATCTATTTCCCCTGGGGACACCTGCAGGATTGCAGAGCTTCAGAGTCTCCATCCCCCTTCAGTTAGGCAGCAAATTCTAAAAGTAAAAGTTCTAGTCTGAAAAAAATACTTAAAGGATGTAAATCACTGATTTATCTTTTTAATTTTTTAACAAGGATATATATGTCATATTTAATGAAAAGCTCCATAGATTTCTGCTTTCATACACAAAACATAGTGAAGCTAAATATGAAAAAACTGCTAGGGTTTAGAATTGGTATATCTTTCTTCATGCTCTGTTTCTTTCTTGTACTTCTTGCTTATGTCAGTTTGTCCTTAGCAGTCAGTCTTTTCTACCTCCCCTTTATTGCTATTTCTAATATGTTAGTAATTGAGAAACCAGATAAGCAAACTTTGAAACTTTGGCTCCAAATACACAATTCTGCTTGAAGGCTTTAATGTTCCCCGAATAAATTTCACAATATTTAATGTCTTATTTTGTGGCAGCTCTTTACTTTCTAGTTTCTGTCTCTCTTTTGAACAGTGGCATATAAGCATAACCAATGAAAATCAATGATTTAGCCCAACTTCCTAATTTGACCTAAAAGGCAACAAAGGCTCAGAGAGATTACAGGTTGCCAATTAGCTGCAGGCCCAAAGTGGCTCCAAGGCTTCTTCCTGAGCCTAAGGTTCTGTGCCAGCTCCTTCCTCATATTCAGGAAAAATACACAAATTTTGAACTGTAACTCAGAGAAAATGAATACGTAAAACTGTCATGTAGCTCAATAATGTTTTGACATGAGATACAAAATAATAGTGTTCTAACTCAATTATAAATTTTTTAAATATGTTTTGATTTTTTACAGAGATGAAGCAAGAGGGATAGAGAGTTAGAAACATCAATGAGAGAAAAACATCAATCAGCTGCCTCCTGCACACCTTCTACTGGGGATGTGCCTACAACCAAGGTACATACCTTTGACCAGAACCGAACCTGGGACCCTTGAATCCACAGTCCAATGCTCTATTAACTGAGCCAAACCAGTTATGGCTCAATTATAAAGTTTACAGCAATGAGTAAAATATAGTAACAAAAATCTACACTAACAAAAGACAAATATGCAAATTTATTGTACCTCCACTATGCTTACCTGCCAATTAAGAGCAACTATACAAATTAACCCAACAAAAATGGTGGCAGCCACAGAGCTGGAGCAAGCAGGAGGCTTGGGTTGCCCCCAGCAATGGAGGAAGCCAATATTGCCACCTGCCATCACCTGCCCTGGCCTCTGCTCAAGGTTACAAAGTTTAAATTATAGAAGATAAATAAATCCCAGATACCTATTTCCAGCTGGCTCTGGCCTCCATTCAAGGAGGCATTAAAAAAAAGAAAAGAATTAAAAAGCCCCTTACCCAGGCTGGCCACACCCCATAGGGTGAGGATCCCTGCTGGGAAGGTTGGCCAGCCTAGAAACAGCCATAAGCCCCTCACCCAGGCTGCCAGGAACCTCAGAGGGACACCCCCCGCCCCCGCCCCGCATCCTGAAGGGACTGTGGCCAAGCTGAAAATGGCCCTTAGAACCCTTACCCAGGCTGGCCACTTCTTCTAAGAATTCCCACTGAGGGTGTGGCCAGCTAGCAAACGTCCATCAGCCTCTCATCTAGACCAGCCAGGCACCCCAGCGGGGAACTCCACCCTAAAGGGGGCATAGCCAGTTTGAAAACAGCCCTCAGCCAGACTGGCTATACACCCCCAGTAGGGACTCTCACCCATGGAGGCATAGCCAGCCTGCAAACCACCACAGGACCCTTGCCCAGGCTGCCCCATGCCCCAAGCAAAATCTCACCCTGATCCAGGACACCCTTCAGGACAAACCAGACAGCACCCACGCATGCACCAGGCATCTATCTATACTAATAAAAGGATAATATGCTAATTAGAGTGGGAAACCTTCCAGGAGACCTTCCAGACATTCTTACAAAGCCATGGTGGCAGGGCCGAGGAAGAGGTGGTTAGAGACCAAGAGGAGAGGGCAGTTGTGGGTGATCAGGCTAGGATTGGATGGCAGGTGTGGGTGATCAGGCCAGTGGGGGCAGGGCCATTGGAGGTAAGAAGACCAATAGGGGGTCCAGTTGGGGCAAGCAGGCCATCAATGGGGGTCAGTTGGAGATGATCAGGACAGCGAGGGAGGAGGGCAATTTGGAGTGAGCAAGCCAGCTGGAGTGCAGTTGGGGGTGAGCAGGCCAGTGAGGAGGAAAGGTGGGAGCAAGCAGGCCAGCAGGAGGGGCAGTTGGGGGTGAGCAGGCTGGTAGGGGGGAAGGCAGTTGAGGGTGAGCACACTGGCACGGGGAGTAGTTGGAGGTAATCAGGCTGGCAGGAGGGGGCATTTGGGAGCAAGCAGGTCAGCAGTTGGGGCGCAATTGGGATAGAGCAGGCCAGCAGGTAGAGTGGTTAGGGACAATCAGGCAGGCAGGCAGACAGATGAGCAGTTAAAAGTCAGCAGTCCCAGATTTAGAGAGGGATATCCGACTGTTGGTTTAGGCCCAATCCCAGTAAACTAGCAGTAGGACATCCTTAGAGGGTTCCCAGATTGGAGAAGGTGCCCACCTGGCTGAGGTACCACCCTCCTCCCCCTCGACCCCGCACCTGTGAATGCATTTCGTGCATCAGGCCACTAGTTAATATCATAAATCCTTTTAGTAGCAGTCTTTATACACAATTTATAAAGCACCTGTTATTTAGCCACACTATAAGAAACTTGAAGGAGAAAATCTTTAGTTAAACTAAGGAAATTCTCCCTTAAAGGAACTATCCATTCCCTTCAAATAAAACCCGATTTACCAAAAATCAATCAACAAATGAATTATCTGTTTTGGGGGTTATCTATAGCAAAATTTACCAGTAAAACACAAAACAGATTTTCTTTACCATCTAGCATACTTCTGCCCACCCTATTTCATCTTTAGTTGGTCTGTACACAAGACATGAACTTAATTTCCATTATGATTTAGCCCACTCAGAAAGTATAGGAGCTCCTTCACTTCTCTGCCCTCCAGTCTCCACATGAGGCCTTAGACTCCCTCCATCTTCTTCACAAGAGGACAGTGGGTGTACCTGATGTATGCACTTGAGAAAAGAAACTAAGGATGCTTGCTTAGCTCCAAAACACTTGTTTGAAAAGACATGTCTGCCCACAGTCACATGAATTTGGGTCTGCTCTCATCCCTGCAGGGAGCAGCCTGCCCAGGGACAGGTGTCAGGTTTTTCTTTCCTCCACTCACAGGTGGGTGGGAGACTGCCTGATTTGGGATGAGTGTTCAGAAGCCCTGTGACCCCACATCTAAACCATATTTTCCAGTTCCTTACTATGTGTGAGTAACCAAGCTAGAAAGTCCATCTCCATCTGCCTGACTCCTCTGATCTAATTTCAAGATCAGAGGCTGTCATTTGCCACCTACCCCAGCACAGCTCCAACAAGAAAGAAGACTACACTTACAGAAATGACTACAGGACAATTGTCCAAGTGGACAAAATAAAGACATGAGGAATTATCGAGAGCAGTGGTTGGCAAACTCATTAGTCAACAGAGACAAATATCATTTGAGTGCCAATTTTTTTTAACTTAAACTTCTTCTAATGCCACTTCTTCAAAATGGACTCACTCAGGCCATGGTATTTTATGGAAGAGCCACACTCAAGGGGCCAAAGAGCTGCATGTGGCTCGAAAGCCACGGTTTGCAGACCACTTATCTAGAGCATATAATTGATGTGGTAAACAAGTTTATTAAGCTCTGTTTCTGCCTTCTGAGAAACTAGACTACCCGTTGTGAGAGAGTGGATAGAGGTAAAATGCAGAGTAGAATGACACTGGCTTGGTGATGTAAACATGAGGTCTGTGTTTCCTCAGGAAGCACTGAGACTCAAGATTCTGTTGAGACACAATGTTCTGTCTGCTATGTACAAAGCTCAAGTCTTAGGAATAGTAACAGTTTTAGCTTTCATGTATGTGTATACAAAGAGTTGCTAACTGAATACATTTGAGAAATGGAAAAAAATTAAATAAATCATTAGAGTTCGAATATTTTCTGAAAGTTTTAGAAATGAACTAAAAGTCCAAAGTCAATCAATGTAAAATGAGTCTCCCTATTTAACACAGATTGAAAGGACAATCAGGAACTACGTGACAGGCATTGTGTTATGAACACAAATACTGAAAAACAGTTGAATATAAAAATTTTGAAATCATATGAACTCTATCTGTTATAAAATTGTCAGGGATAAATTTTTAAGTTTTCAGTTCTAAGAAAACAATTTTATGTGCAAGAAAATCTAGTGATATGTCTGTTCAAACTAATTTTAACTTTTGTAATTTATCATAATATCATTAAATAAAACTGTGAAATCACTTCTGATATATGGGTCAAATATCCAGAATAAATGTGGAGAAAAATAACAATAAGAATTAGCAAAACTGCCAAAACCGGTTTGGCTCAGTGGATAGAGCATCGGTCTGTGGACTGAAAGGTTCCAGGTTCAAATTCGGTCAAGGGCACGTACCTTGGTTGCAGGCACATCCCCAGTAGGGGGTGTGCAGGAGGCAGCTGATCGATGTTTCTCTCTCATTGATGTTTCTAACTCTCTATCCTTGTCCCTTCCTCTCTGTAAAAAATCAATAAAAAATATTTAAAAAAAAAGAATTAGCAAAACTGATATGTAGCAATCTATGCCAGTACAATGGATTCAACTGGGCAAGGCTCACCTCCATGTAATGATGACAAAGACAACAAACCTAAATATTATCAACATGAAGAGCACTCAAGTCACAGATTAGAGTGATACTTTATTATACAAATCACTAAAGGCCTGGTACACGAAATTCATGCATGGGGATGGCGGTGGCAGGATTTGTCTCTCAGCCCAGCTTGCACCCTCTCCAATCTGGGACCACTTGAGGGATGTCTGACTGCCCGTTTAGGCCTGATCTGAAGGCATCCCCCTCACAATCCAGGACTGCTGGCTCTCAATCGCTCACCTGCCTGCCTGCCTGATTGTCCCTAACCACTTCTGCCTGCCAGCCTGATCACCCCCTAACAATTCCCCTCCCAGCCTGATCAATGCCTAACTAATTCCCTAATGGTCCAATTGCCCTTAACTGCCTTCCCTGCTGTCCTGGTCTCCCCTAACTGCCCTTCCCTGCAAGCCTGGTTCCTCTCAACTGCCCTCCCCTGCTGGCTTGATCGCCAACAACTGCCCTTTCCTGCTGGCCATCTTGTGTCCACATAGGGGTGGCCATCTTTGACTACATGGTGATGGCCATCTTGTGTGTTGAAGTGATGGTCAATTTGCATATTACCTCTTTATTAGATAGGATTGTCCTTAAAGTTAGAAAAACAATGCCAAATAAGACAAAACACCACAGTAGGATTAGTACAAAATATTTAAACCTTACAAATAAAGGGGATTGATAAACAAATTCAATATTGATGTATTTGTAACATTTATTCTTCAGGATCATAATTTAAAAATCTTTAGAAGTCTGTTTTTTTTGTACTGCCTCATCCCCAAACCCACCCATTTCTATTATTTTGGACAACATGTTACCATCTCTCATAAAATTAATTGTTTTCCTACTGGCAATAACTACATTCCCAGTGACTCTACAAGGCACCTTCTTTCCATAAGACTAAGAATTTTGTAAACAACAACTGCTATAGAAATGTTGTGCCCTAACTGGTTTGGCTCAATGAATAGAGCATTAGTCTGAAGAACCAAGGGTCCCAGGTTCAATTCCAGGCAAGGGCATGTATCTTGGTTGCAGGCACATCCCAGTGGAGGTGTGCAGGAGGCAGCTGATAGATGCTTCTCTCTCATCAATGTTTCTGTTTGTCTTTCTCCCTTCCTCTCTATAAAAAATCAATAAAAATATATTTAAAAAAAGAAATTTTGGAGACCTATCTCTGTTTTTTTTTTTTTATAAATGTATTTATTGATTTGTTACAAAGAGGGATAGAGAGTTAGAAACATCAATGGGAGAGAAACATTGATCAGCTGTCTCTTGCACACCTCCTACTGGGACCTCAAACCTGGGACCATTCAGTCTGCAGGCTGACACTCTATCCACTGAGCCAAACTGGTTAGGGTGTATCTCTATATCTTGATAGATTGGTGCTTCATACTCTCTCTTACTGAGTCTAGCATGACTTGGAAAACCAATGCCCCATAAGGAAACTATTATACCTTGAATCTACAACATTAAGTTTAAAATCAACTATTTTTTTTCAATTTATATAGAAATACTAAAAGCAAGCACCTCATTCCTCCCAAAATAGTAAATAAAAAAATTTTCATGTCTTGCCTTGCATTGTTTCTGTATTTACATACACTTTCTTCTTCATTTTGCAAAATGAGACATTTCTGATTTTCTGGTGAGAACACTTCAAGTTTGCATCATAGTTTTGCCTAACAATTTACAAAGGTATTGATTTTTTTTTGTTTTGTTTTTGTGTTTGTTTGTTTGTTTTTTGTACCAGTAGCCCAGTTTCATGAATTTGGAACTACTGTGACCTTATTTAGCCAAAAGGTTGTCTAGAAATTCTTAGCTTTGCTCTTCCATGTTGTGTTATGATGAAGCAAAATGAAAAATATGGTTGAAATCTCATTTAGCACAGGTCTGTGTTACCTTTCTCAGCATGGAAAAGACCATAAAACATCATTAAATCATAAATCATCATGCATTGATTGAAATGGGTATTTCAGCATGTGATGTCAGCATCATGACAAAGTGTGTCTCCCCTTAAATCTACAAGTGGACATCTGGAACCCAACAAAGGCTCCTCTGCTCAACCTGGAAAGTGGATGTCTTGGGATGTGCAGGAGAGGCAGGATGGAGAGAAGAGCACGGCAGGCCCCTACTGCAGTTCTCCAAGGACAAGGCTGAAGGTACAGCCCTAGCACACACAGTAGCAGTGGGGGAGGCAGGATGCAGTGCCCATACCCCTGCCCAGCAGCATTCCCTCCCCTCCTCACATCCAGGTCCCTCCCCAGTTACAGCTATGCTCATAGCACCACAGACCAGTAGCAGTAGTATCAGAAC
>PVJN01029056.1:0-26733 GCA_004026805.1 Lasiurus borealis | reverse complement strand
GTGGGGGGGGAGGGGGGGAGTGATTAGGAGGATAGGAACCTGCATGCATGGATTGGTGGAGGAGGCAACTTGGTACCGAGCCATCCCCTTACCAGGAAGAGACTGGAAGCCAGTGGTTGATTTACAATGTGACAGGCACTGTTTTAAACACCACTGACTCCTGACAGCAACTCTGAAGTAGTGTTGCTAATCCTAAATCCATCCTGACGGGACTGAAGCGCAGAGAGATTAAGTAACTTGCCCAAAGTCCCACTCCTATTAATGGCCAGGGCTGCGGGTGAATCCCGATGCTGGATGAGGCCTGTTTGAATCAAAAGGAAAATAAGGCATTGAAAGAAATGAGGTTTCTGTTCAGTTACACTATCCTTTCCTGATAGAAGGACAAGCACTTGACTGGTCGCTGGGATTTTTTAAAATATATATTTTTATTGATTTTCACAGAGAGAAAGGGAGAGGGATGGAGAGTTAGAAGCATCGATGAGAGAGAGAGACATCAATCAGCCGTCTCTTGCACTCCCCACACTGGGGATGTGCCCACAACCAAGGTACATGCCCTTGACCAGAATGGAACCTGGGACCCTTCAGTCCACAGGCCAATGCTCCATTCACTGAGCCAAACCGGTTTCAGCTGATCGCTGGGATTTTTACGTCTAATCAATGGTTTCTTGGGATGACTTGTCATTTTTGGTGTTCTAAGAAAACCTAATTTACTAAATCCATCAATGGAGAGTCATACACACCGCTAAGGGTGGGATATGATTTCACTTACATGTGGAATCTAAAGAACAAAATTAACCAACAGAAATTAAACACTCAGACTCACAGACTCAGAGAGCAGATTGATGGTTGTCAGAGGGGAGGGGGTCGAGGGACTGGGTGAAAGAGGTGAAAGGATTAAGAAGTCCACATTGGCAGTTACAAAGTAGTCACGGTATGTAAAGTACAGCATAGGGAATACAGTCAACAATATTGTGATAAGTATGTCTGGTGTCAGGAGGGTACTGGCAATATCAGGGGGAAACACTTTGTAAAGTGTATGATTGTCTATGCTGTACACCTGAAACCAACACAAAATAATATTGAAAGTAAACTGAATTGAAAACTAAAAATAAAACATGCACAAAGAAATGTCAGTAATACTATAGTACACCAAAGAGAGAGAAAGAGCGCCAAGTGGAAACACTCCAAATGCCCATTAGCTGATAAGTGGATAAATAGAATGTGACATATCCATACAGTGAAATATGTTTTGATTGTAAAAAGAAATAAGGTGCTGACCCACAATGCAATATTGAGAGACCTCAGTAGCAACCTGCTAAGTGAAGAAAGCCAGACACAAAAGACCATATATTCAACAGTTCCATTTATATGAAGTGTCTAGAATAGGAAAATCTTTAGAGATACAAAGTATATTATTGACTAACCAGGGCTGCAGAGAGACGGAATGAGGAGTGAGTGCTAACTGATACGGGGTTCCTTTTTGGGACCAGAGAGATGTTTTGGAATTAGATCGTGGTAATGGCTCTACAGCATCAGGGACAGCATCAGGGTAATTGCAGTCCATTAGTCCATTCTAGATGGGGTCCAGATGGCTGTGGGCCATGTGGGTGAATGCAGGAACATGGGAGCTCAAACCAAGAGAGCCAGGAGCCGGGAGAGCAAACTCCTGCTTAAGAGGTTAATTATGTAAAACCCTTACCTGGGCTTGGTACAGAGCAGGTGCTCAGTAAGTGTTCATTTGGGGAAAAAAAAAAAGGCCTGGCACAACACTCTGCAATTAGCCCTGGGCAAACCAGGAGCCAGCACCCTACAGTGAATGGCAACCTAACTGGGTGAAGCACCCAGGCACCCGATTCCCAGGACGTCTCCTCCCATGGGTGTAGGCATCCTGCGTTCTATTTTTCAAAGGCCGGTCCAAAGGGAGTTATTGTTCTGTCTCCCAGCCCAGCCTGGAAAGAGCCTCTCAGAGTGACTCAGCTCCACGCTCCCCTGAACAATGGTCTGTGGGCCCCTTCACTCACTGTTGCCGACACACGCTAGCCTGAGGGACTGGTGGTGTGGTCTATGGCATGCTGGGGGCATGGGGCAGAAGAAGGAGCTGGGTGGAGGGAGAGTGGGTACCCAACCATCCAAGGTCGCCCCATGCTGGGAGAGGGAAAGGAAGTTTACTTACGGACGGTGCAGCCCGGTGAGCTACCTGTTACATCCCAAGCGGCCTCCGCATAGCTGAAAGCTGGTCTGTGGGGGAACTGAGAGAAGCCCCTGCCCTCCCTTGGTGGGCAGCCAGTCCCTCTTCCCAGGATGGAGAGTCTGGTTTGGGAGGCGGAATGGGCTGGATGGAGGATAGGACCCCACTCCCATAATTCAGAGGGTGCAAGCCCAGGACCAGGGGAGTTTCACAGGCCCGTCTCCCTGGTGTGTAGCTTGGTGGAGCCCTGGACTTGCTGTGCGATTCTGGGGAACGTTTTTGGCCTCTCTGATTCTTGGCTGGTTTCCTTCAGTGGAAAGTGATAGGGTTGCACAGCATCATTGTTTTTTTTGTGTGTGTTTTTTTTAAATATATTTTATTGATTTTTTACAGAGAGGAAGGGAGAGAGATAGAAAGTCAGAAACATCGATGAGAGAGAGACATGGATCAGCCGCCTCCTGCACGCCCCACTGTGGAGATGTGCCCTCAAGCAAGGTACATGCCCCCAACTGGAATCGAACCCGGGACCTTTCAGTCCACAAGCCAACGCTCTATCCACTGAGCCAAACCGGTCTCGGCACATCATTGGTTTTTACTGTGGCTTCCAACAGCCTCTGATCACACAAAGGTAACTCTGGGCAGTCCATGGAGGCAGAGGGTTCCAGTGCAGGGCCTTGCAGGGCTAAGGGGGGTGGGGGGAAAAACCCTCCCATGAAAGGAAGGACAAGGACCCTGGCCTCGCCCCTGGATATCTCATGCCTGTGATTCTCCAACACAGCTGCCACTTAGAATCGGAGAGCGTTGTAAAGATCAGGACCTACTGACTCGAAATCTTGCAGGAATCTGGACTTTCAGAAATTGCTCCCGGAAATTCTGAAGCAGCAGATGTTGGAGATCTGACCCAAATCTGAGCCAACCCAGTGTGCTGCTGCTCACCACTTCCTTCCCAGCAGCTCCACTGCCCACACATGGCACATGTTAATGCCAGGAGGCGGCCTGCACTTCCACGGGAGAGAAAAGCCCTCTGAAGCCAGGATCTCTGAAAGCAATCGGGCCAGACCTCAGCAGGCCCTCAAGGGCAGCGGGTCCTGCCTTCAGCACGGTCAGCGCACACACATCTGTTGCCCTGCGCGTCCAGGCATTATTTTCAGAACCACAAGCCTCACAAGATCCTGAGCGGAAATATCACTGTCCTTTGGCTGGTGACAGCCACAATACTGAGAACAGTGTACTTATTATTACTGGGGGAAACACTGAATGGGGTTTCGAATAACCACAGAATGGCTCGCACGGTGAGCAGGAATTCATTATCAGACTTGGCGTGCTCCTCGCAGACTTGCCTTTGGCACTATTGGTTTCTGAAATTTGCATTCTTCGATGGAGGTCGTGTGTGTGCAGATAGCAGGCTGCTAAGATCCGGTCGGGAAAGGGAGGGAGGGTTTAGAGGCAGCTGGGCGGTGGTTGCCTGGAGGGTGGAGGGGAGGGAAGATGTTGGCTGGAAATGTTTAGTTACAATGGCAATCTTCAGTGGTTAAATAAAAAAGGAAATTTACTCATGAGAGAGAAGAGCTGAGAGTTATATCTGATTCAACGTCTTAAGGATTTTTTCTCAGGGCTCTGGTTCTGCTTTCCTCTATGGGGGCTTCCGGCTTGGCCAGGCCCTCCCAGTATGCGCAATCCCAGGAACCAGGGCTGCAACTTCGATGGCTGGCCCAAGCTGAATTGGGAAATAGAATCTTGAACCCTGATTCCAGGTTATCAGCAAAAGCAGCTAATCTTTCCAAGAAAGGATTATGCATGCAAAGAGGAGTTATACCAGTTTATCCCAGAACCTCCCAGAGAAGATAGAAGGGTTCACTGCCCTCTTAGAAACAGTTTCCTTCTTGGTTTAGTTCATTTTCCCAGCTAACTGGCCTCTTGCTTCTGGTCTATACCTTAACATTGATACCTAACTCTAATCCAGCCCCTTCCCAGCCCCAAACCCATCCCTGGTCCCCAGGATGACATTTCAGCTCGTTATCCTAAAATCCAGGGACCTTTGTCATTTGGCCGCTGCCTGCTTATCCACCTTTGTTGCTGTGGAATCTCCCTCCTTGAATGAACCTCCTCCTCCTCGGGCATTATGTCACATACTTTAATTACTCTGAATTACTTGGAATCTCTGAAAAATTGAGCCTCTTTGATGCTTTGGGATCTTTGCCTGTACTCCTGCCTCTTCCTAGAATGTCCTCCTTGCTCTGTTTATTTAAGAGTAACTTTAATGTCTATGAAGTCTTCTCTCATCTCCCACCTCCTTTCCCAACTGCATTAGGATGTCCTCACTCTGTTCTCAAGGCTCTCAGTACTTCCTTTGACTATAACAACTGTCACACTATGTTGAAGGCGCTTTTTAAAAAAATGTCTGTTCTCCAACTAAAGTACGTGATTCTGAGAGGGCAGCGATTTGGGCTTTTTCTCGTCTTCTAATGCCCGTGCCTGGCACAGAGCCTGACAAGCAATTGGCATACAGTAAGTGTTTATTGGATGGGTAAATGGTTGTTCAGTACTTTTTGGACATTTTGAAAAGCAGAATAATAAACCTTAAAAATCAAATAACAAAAAGGGGGAGCGGGGGATAAAACCAACAGTTGTACTAGAGCAGTGGTCGGCAAACTGCAGCTCTCGAGCTACATGCGGCTCTTTGGCCCTGTGAGTGAGGCTCTTCCACAAAATACCACAACCTGGGCGAGTCTATTTTGAAGAAGTGGCGTTAGAAGAAGTTTAAGTTTAAAATATTTGGCTCTGTCGACTAATGAGTTTGCAGACCACAAATGGGCAATAAATATATAAATTATCCAACAAAACCTTACAAATTAAACATGATGCCATTTCATGTTTCACATCATGAAACATAAAAAATGGCAACACTGGGTTTCAATGAGGTTGTGAGGCACGGGGCACCTCCATCCACTGCTGGTGGAATATTCCTGAACATATTGTTACAATATGTTCTAAAAGTCTTTTCAAGTGCAGCTCTGCTAACCAATTATCCCACTTCTGCAATTCTTGCTCCAGGGCTTTAATCAGTAATACACATCTTCACATGCAGCCCCATTAGCTCCTCATTGTTTCCTGACTGACCGCCCTGCCGGGAAGAAAAGACTGACATTAAAGTCACAGGAGCTGATAGTGTCTCACCGCTACTTCAGGGACAAGCGCAGAAAAGCCTCTGTCTGGTGGTGGTTTGATTGTGGGCTACCGGCCTGTGCCAAGCCTTTGTGGGATTGCTGTGATAAGGTTGGTCATGACTCCTATAGGGTCCTCAAGTTGATCTTGCGCTGGGCCAGTTGGAAAATGCTCTTCAATTACTAGAAAGATCAGTTTGGGAAGGGAATTCTGGTGTGGCAGCTGGGAAGGGGATGTAGTTATTGAATGCCTGTGTGGCAAGAAGTTACTGTTATAGCCCTAGCTGGATTGGCTCAGTCGGTAGAGCGCCCACCTACGGACTGAAGGGTCCTGCGTTTGATTCCGGTCAAGGGCATATGCCTCCCCCAGTGGGAGGCAGCCTATCAATGATTCTCTCTCATCATTGAAGTTTCTATCTCCCCCTTCCTCCCTTTCTGAAGTCAATCAAAATACATTTATTTTTATTTTTATTTTTTTTAAATATATTTTATTGATTTTTACAGAGAGGAAGGGAGAGAGATAGAAAGTCAGAAACATCGATGAGAGAGAGACATCGATCAGCTGCCTCCTGCACGCCCCACAGTGGAGATGTGCCCGCAAGCAAGGTACATGCCCCCAACCGGAATGGAACCTGGGACCTTTCAGTCCAAAAGCCGACACTCTATCCACTGAGACAAACCGGTCTCGGCAAAATACATATATTTTTAAAAGTTACTGATATTACCTCACTTAATCTCTTGTTAGGCAGCCACGATTATAACTGATGAGAAAAGATAGGGCATAGCCAGGAAAACTCCAAACCCGAGAAGACTGTCGCTGAAGCACAGCAGACTATGCTCTGAGAATTTAGCTTTTGGACACGCTGTTTGTTGGTTAAGCAAAGAAGATTGAACATAGCTGTTCTTTTTTTTTTTTTTTTTTTTTTTTACAGAGAAGAAGGGAGAGGGATAGAGAGTCAGAAACATCGATGAGAGAGAGACATCCATCAGCTGCCTCCTGCACTCCCCACCCCCACTGGAGATGTGCCTGCAACCAAGGTACATGCCCTTGACCGAATCGAACCTGGGACCCTTCAGTCCACAGGCCAATGCTCTATCCACTGAGCCAAGCTGGTTTTGGCGAGCATAGCTGTTCTGGTGGTTCTTCATTAAATTGCATTGAGTGAAGTAATTATACGACGCCCACGTGCGGTAGCCTCCCATCTCTCCCAGGTACATAATAATAACCCATCATTCAAATGGGAGGAGAGGAATCTGATTCGGAGCAGGACAGCGTGAAACAGGCGACAGAATGGCTTCTTCCTCAGTGCAATTTCCTCCAGGCAAGGCCTCAGTCAGGGTGCCTGCACACCTCGTGATCATTGACTGGGGACAGACTGCCCTGTTCTGGCAGCTGGGGAGTGTCCTCTGAAATGATTCCTTTGTGCACATTCTGTAAAATAAACACAAGTTCCACTGCATTTGCACTCAAGACAGGAGAAAATAATGATTTGTTTAGCTGACGCCTCCACGCCTCCCCCAGAGCCACATACACTGGGTGTTCATGCCTTAGAGGAGCCGTGTGATATGTGTAGAGAACCTGGACTGGGATCTGGGACTGGGGTCAAGCAGCAAAGATGAGGGCTGACCGGTGGTTCAGTGGTTAGAGCACCGGCCCTCAGAACAAAGGGCCTCGGGTTCAATTCCCAATCAAGGGCACATACCTTGGTTGCAGGCTCTCTCCCTAGCCCTGGTCAGGGCACATGTGGGAGGCAACTAGTCAATGTGTCTCTCTCACATCAATGTTTCTCTGTTCCTCCCTTTCTCTCTTTCTCTGTCTCTCTCCCTTTTCCTCCTACCCCCTTCCACTCTCTCTTTAAAAATCACTGGAAAAAAATATATTCTAGGGTGAGGATTAAAAGAAAAAAAAGGTTAACATGTATGGTTGACTCGATAACTATTCAGTGGTTCTCAGTCTTGAGTGAGACACTGCCTGTGAATACTGGAGTTTGGGACAGGCCCCCTGAAAGGATTAAAAGGATCAGATAAAGTCCCTGTGGTCGATGGCTGCCAGGGTGGGAGGAGATCCTAGAGCACCAGTGAAGGAGGCAGTTATCACACTGTTTCCCAAATGAAGCACCCGTACACCATGGCCCTTAGACATTCCGTTCCTGCACTGTCCCATGCAGCAGCCACTGGCCACAGGTGGCTACTGAGCGCTTGACCTGCGGCCATTCTGGATCGAGATGTGCTGTAACTGTCTCTTACACATAGGATGTTGAAAATTTAATCTGAAAGAAAGAACGTAAAATAGCTCAAAAATTATTATTTTTTCTATTGATTACGTGTTCAAATAACATCGTGGCATATTGGGTTAAATATAATGTTATTATTAAAATTCATTTCGCTTGTTTCTTTCTCCATATTCTAATATGGCTAGAACATGTAAAATTACATATGTACCCTAGCCGGTTTGGTTCAGTGGATAGAGCATCGGCCTGCAGACTGAAGGGTCCCAGGTTCGATTCCGGTCAAGGGCACATGCCAGGGTTGTGGGCTTGATCCCCAGTGGGGAGTGTGCGGGAGGCAGCCGATCAACAATTATCTCTCATCATTAATATTTTTATCTCTCTATCCCTCTCCGTTCCTCTCTGAAATCAATAAAAAAATATATTTTAAAAAATTTTTAAAAAATTACATATGTAGTTCACATTCTTTTTCTACTGGACCAATCTGCTCTGGAGACCAACTTCTCTCATGTTCCAGAAAATACTCAGCACCTCATTGGAGCTGGCTTGATGGTGCCCTTTGCTTCTCACCTCCTCACAGGGAAACACAAGAGACGTGGATCCTGAAAATCTTGCTTAATTCAGGACAGATCCTGACCCAGGAAAGGGGGCCGCTTAGCACACTGCCTAAGAGGCCTAGCCACGAACCAATCCTGTAAACCCAGATACAACTCCTTCCAGCCCCTCTCCGCCTTTTCATGATGCTTTTTTTTTTTTTTAGCTTAGAAGAATCTGTATTGTTTTTTATTCTCCACGCAGAAGGAAAGCTTAATCAGTATGTTTGATGCCACAACATTCAGCGGTCCGTGGAGGGAGTGCAGGAAGAGATGTGGCCTGCTTTGCCCCGTGTCTCCTCACCACTCTACACTCGGTCTGCAGCATCTTTTCTCC
Source organism: Lasiurus borealis (assembly GCA_004026805.1). Lineage (NCBI taxonomy): Eukaryota > Metazoa > Chordata > Mammalia > Chiroptera > Vespertilionidae > Lasiurus > Lasiurus borealis. Next base: position 18,223 of record PVJN01029056.1, on the reverse strand, counting down.
GTCCTAACACCGATTTTTAACATGGTGATTAAGGCTTTGCTCTGCTTGTAGAGACAGTCCGGTGGTTGAGAAATGCTGACCTCGTAGGGACAGGGGAAGCACATAGATCTCTCTCCTCCTCCCCCAACCTCCCCTGTTACAGCACCAGGGTTCTAAGCAGTGAGCCTAGCACCCCTTTATTCAGCAACCGCCAGGCCAGGAAGGGACTTTAGAAGCTGTTCGGGCTGGCCCCCACCCCATGCCAGGGTCTCCTTTGCACAATCCTTCATAGCAGCCATCTGGCCTCTGCTGACCCCTCCCGCTTTGTAACAGGAAGGCCCCTCCCACTCCCAGAACCCTGAGGGCTGGGCTGGTTTTAATGGCTCTGACTGTATAAAGTTCATGCCTATTCTAAAAAAAAAATGTGGTGCCCTGTCACTCTGAGGTAACCTAAATGAGATCTAGAATTCAAAGAGACGTCCCTCCCCCCACCAGGAGGAGTTTGAATGCAGGCTCCGATGTTATGGTTTTGGTAATGCCGCCTAACCAGTTTCAGCGTCAGTTGCTTCATCTAAAAACAGGAGTGAGAAGATTGCTGCGAGAGAGGAGAAAGGCTCTTTAAATGCTAAGGGCTGCGTGCATGCATGCTGGTCCATTGGTCTGATTCTGAGATGCATGCACGCAGCCCTTAGCATATAGAGAGCCCTTTCTTTCCCTTCCTTTCTTCCTTCCTTCCTTCCTTCCTTCCTTCCTCCCTTCCTTCCTTCCTTTCTTCCTTCTTTCTCTCTTTATTTCTTTCTTTCTCTTTTTAGTCCTTTATTGTTTAAAGTTATTACATACATCTCCTTTCCCCCCCCCATTAACCTCTCCCCAGCCCCTCCCACCCCCACTCCCCCAGCACATGCCCTCACTCCCCCAGTGTCTGTGTCCAATTATGCTCCTATGCATGTATACAAGTCTTTTGGTTGATCTGTTACCCGCACCTGCCCACACCACCCCTGCCTTCCCCCTGAGGTCTGATGTTCTGTTTGAGAGCGCCTATTTCTTTAAGATGGGCAGGGGCTGCCTTCCACGTGCCCAGCCAGCTCTCACTTCACAAAGATGCATTGGCAATTACCGAGCCCTGAGCCGTCCTAGGCATTTACAAATCGATTTGTTCCCACATTCCTAGGTAGAGAAGATAAGCAGCTGAGTAACGATCCACAATCCACTGGTGAGGACTGAGAGTGCAGGGTGGGCTTTGCATCCTGGAGCAAGAGCCGTGGCGCTCAGAATGGTGGAGAGCAGAGGCTGTGTGCATGGCATCTACAAGCTTCAAATAAACAGCAAACACTTAGGGAGTGAGGCAGAGGGAGCCCCGCCTTGCAGTCAAGCAGACATGGATGTGAATTCCGGTTCTTCCACTTACCAGCTGTGTGACCTCGCAGAAGTCACGTGCATCTCTTTGACTCTCTTTCATCTATAAAATGGGAATCGTAATATCTACTTTGCAGTAGAAAGTGTGTAGCATCTGGAGCCAGACTGGGGTTTATTAGCCATTCGAGCCTTTGGACACTTGTAAGGAACAGATTGATGGAGGTGTGATGGACAAAATGTAAAATGCACATGTTTAAAGTGTGCAGTTTTGTAGGTAAACATGTGTGGAAACGATCACCACAAGCAAGGTAATGAACACATCCATCACTTCTAAAAGTTTCCTCCTGCCCCTTTCACCCCTCCCAGCTACCCTCCTCCCCAGGAACCCCCTGCTTCCTGTCAGGCCAGACTGGCTGTGTTTCCTTGGTTTGGTTTTGGATCATTTCTATCACGTTGCCATCAAGCTCATTAATCTTCTCCAATGTCTGACATGCCATGAATCTCATCTGATGTGTTTTGCGTGTGTCTAACATTGCAGTTTTCATCCCTTCAACTTCAATTTGAGTGTGTGTGTATGTTTTTGTTTTTGTTTTTACAATATTTTATAGATTTTTTACAGAGAGGAAGGGAGAAGGATAGAGAGTTAGAAACATCGATGAGAAGAAACATCGATCAGCTGCCTCTTGCACACCTCCTACTGGGGATGTGCCCGCAACCAAGGTACATGCCCTTGACCAGAATCGAACCTGGGACCTTTCAGTCCACAGGCCAACGCTCTATCCACTGAGCCAAACCGGTTAGGGTTGAGTGTTTTGTTTTAAAAATACCTTCCTAGTATCTACTTAATATGTCTGTTTGCCCTCTACTTTTTAAAACACAGGTATAAAGTTATAAAGACTGTCTTAGTGTCCAGTTCTGTCATCTAAGTCACTTCTGGATCCGGTTTGATTCATTTTCCTCTTTATTTTTTCAGCTTTGGCATGCCTAGTCATTTTTTAAAAATATACATTTTATTGATTTTTTACAGAGAGGAAGGGAGAGGGATAGAGAGTTAGAAATATCAATCAGCTGCCTCCTGTACACCCCCTACTGAGGATGTTGCCCGAAATTAAGATACATGTCCTTGACCGGAATCGAACCTGGGACCTTTCAGTCTGCAGGCCAAATCGGTTTCGGCTGCCTAGTCATTTTTTATTAGATGCCAGACATTGTCAATTTTACCCTGTTGTGTGCTGGACATTGTTGTATTAAACAAACAAACAAGTAAATCTGAATAGGGACCATTGTAATTTAGTACACTTATCACCAGAAATAAGAAACTGCACATCACTTCAACTTTGTATGCATTTAGTTCATCCCTTTAAACATTTTGTCTGGCCAGGTCCTCATTCAATATTTTTAAAACACAGGTTTGAGCTGTTACTTGGAAGCAGTTTGATCCTTCTAAGGCTTTCCTTTAAGTGCTGTTAAGCACAACCAGAGCGGCATGTAGTCTAGTTAATTTTCTCCGCTAATGAGGCAATGCCTTCTTGGTCCTTTAAATGGAGCACCACAAATTATGAGAGTTTCCACGCCGGCTGTTGAGAGCAGGCACCATTCCTTCCCAGTCTTGCGTGAACTCGCAGCAGTGTTCCTTCTGATTCTCTCGCGTGGTTTCCCCTGCTCTTGGCAGTTTCCTCACATGCGTGCACTGGTCAATAAACTGGCTTCTGGTGAGTGACCCTCAGTGGCACTTCCAAGTTCTCTCCCTGGTCCTCTGCCCTACAAACTCTGCCCACCTGGCTTCCTGGGACTCCCAGTTCTGCCTCCTCAGCTCAAGGAGTGTGCTGGCTGCTGCCTGGACTCCCCCACCTGCCCTCTGGATGGAAAACGTTCTCTGGGCAGTAAGCTGGAGCAGGGCCGAGACTCACCTCACCGGTTTCCCATCTCTCAGGGATCGCTGTCCTTTGTTGACTGCGATCCAATACCTAGAGAGCTGTTGTTAGGTTTTTTCATTTGTTTCAGCAAGAAGAGTACATCTGATCTCCAGTTTGGCCAGAAGTAGAAGTCAGGAAAGTTATTTAAATTCTTTACAACTCTTTTTCCTCACCTATAAAATGAGAATAATAATAGTACTCAGCTGTTGCAAGGATTAAATGCGGTTAATATTGTATCTAAACCATAGTAATTGTTCAATGCACAGAAGTTATTGCCATTGTTGTTGTCATCATCATCATCATCATTATCATCATCATCATCATTATTATCATCCGGGTCCATGGGTGGGTTCCTGAGATCTGTGAAACTTTCCAATTCTTAGTCCGGAGTGCACTGCCTGACCCTTTGTTGGTATTTAATATCTGGACCTTTACTACTCCACCCCAGACCCTTCCAGCAGATCACCCTCATCCTCTTCCTTCGGAACAAGCTAAGCAGGACCTTTGAGATCGTTGACAGCCATAATTTCTATGCCTCAGAGACCTAATTGATAGTCTCATCGAGCAAATTAGCATTTGCAGCAAACATATTCCAATCCAGATCTATTATGCTTACTAAATTAATGGAACAAGGATATGCTGAGAAGCAAACCAGACTTTAATGCAGATGAGTCTCGAGATCAGTCTGAGCCTTAGCTAGAGGAATTCAGGGCGAGAAAGAAAAGGCTTATTCCAGTCCTTCCCAGGCTAACACTATGGGCAGATGGGATAGAGAACTCAGCTCTTTAAAAAGGGAAAGCACTATATTTGGGATGTGCACTTGAAAAGAAGGAAACAGTGGTTCCAGCTCCTTTACCCTCCACCCCGGCCTCAGACATCTTCCCTCAGTGGTGATGTGGTTGGCGTCAGATGCGACGGTCATCACTCTTCCAGGACCAGACATCGGATGGGGTTCCCCCGGAGGCCTGGGGAAAGCAGCTGTTTGAGGCAGGGCACAACGTGTCACGTGAACATGTAGGATGTGCTCCATGGCAGCCTTAGGCAAAGTCCACATTTCAGTCTTCTTCTAAGACCCACGTCTGCCTACCTGCTTCAGTCATCAGAAGTAGAGTCTGGCCCTGGATGATGTGGCTCAGTGGATAGAGCCCTGGACCAGGAATCGAGCCTGGGAACCTTTAGTCCATGGACTGACGCTCTATCCACTGAGCCAAACCAGCTAGAGCCAGACTCTACTTTTTAAAATATATTTTATTGATTTTTTACAGAGAGGAAGGGAGAGGGATAGAGAGCCAGAAACATCGATGAGAGAGAAACATTGATCAGCTGCCTCCTGCACATTCCCCACTGGGGATGTGCCCACAACCAAGGTAGATGCCCTTGATCAGAATTGAACCTGGGACCCTTCAGTCCACAGGCCGACGCTCTATCCACTGAGCCAAACCGGTTTTGGCCAGACTCTATTTTTGATTCCTGAAGCATCACCACACCTGGGAGGCCTTCCATGAACCCTCAGGCTGTGCTTGTTGTCATTGAGGAACTCTGAAAAAGTTCTGGATGGAGAGAAAGTTCTGGAAGATGGGGTGAGGGGAAGTGGGAGAATATGTCTATGTGGTCAGATTCGCATGCCCACTTGCTTTCACTGCTTTGGCTTGAGTGGAGCTGGGAGGGGAGGGAAGAAGGCTTTGGGGGAATTTTAAATGCTATTAATTTTCGATTTGGCCCTCCCTTTATAATAACTCCTAAAGACTAAAACCTGCAGTCAGAGCTAAATGCCTGCCTGAGAAATGCATCCATTTTAGTGGGCTGTTTTCCACTTTTCAGTTACACTTCAGGAGTTAAAATCAACACGGGGCAAAATAGAAGCAATTAGACAGGCCCCGGTAGAAACCAGGAGCATCTAATTAAATCTTTATATTTGCACGTCTAGCTCTCAAGGGAGGAAAAAACACTGATGGGTTTGATATTTATGGAGCTCATTCTTTCATTCAACCATGCATTCACTCATTTATTCACTCCCTCCCGCTGCACTGACAAGATTCTCTTGGTTACAAGTTAAAGAAACACAACTCAAGCTGCCTTACGTCAGAGAAACAAAATTCATTGGCTCCCGGACCTGGAGAAGTCCAAGAGTCCTATGCCTTCCCACCCTGGGGGCTGACATTGTGTCCCCGAGTCTCTGTCTTCCTTCTTCTTTCCTCCTGTTTTTCTCCTCTCCCACCTCTCAGCTTCCCATCCTTCAGTCAGGTTCATTCCTTGTGGCAAGTAAAGAGCCTCCAGCAGCCTTAAATAAACATCTTAGCAATTTAGCAACACCGGGAAGAGGCTGTTTACCGCTGGCAGGAACCCACCGAGCCCCTGGGGGCGGGGGTGGGGTGGGGTTCTGATCTGGCTTGTGTTACCTGTCCAGGCCTGAAACCAATGCCTGAGGCCCGAAGTTTGGAAGAGTCTGATTAGCTGCATGGGGAACACGTGGCAAAAAATGGAGACTGTGAGGGGTCAAGTTCAGCCCACCCAATCACAGGGAATGTGTACACTGTGCGGGATACTGAAGAGACATAACTGACAGACTTCACCATCTCACCCACCCCTCCCTCTCTGCCTCCCTTCCTCCTTCCTACTCTCCACCCATCCACTCATTCCTCCATCCATCCATCCACTTATCAGTTCTTCTATCCGTTCATTTGTCCATCTAACAAGCATTTTTTAAAGAGCTTTCTCGATGCTTGGCACTATACAGGCACTTACCACGGAGCTAAAGGGCAGGGTCAGGGCTTAGCACAAAGTGTGGCCTAAAGTAGGTGCTGGATAAGTATTTGAATGAACCCAGAGAAGACTCTGAGTCTTACACCTGGGCCACTAGGACAATGATGATGACCTTGATGGAAAATGAGTGTGTGAACAGGAAAGGTGGTTCTGGGTAAATGGATGGTGCTGGGCTGAAAGCTTGAGTGTCTCAGGTTGCCCCCCCCCCCAACTAAATGGTACAGCACCTCTCCCCTGGCAGCAGGAGAGCCAGGTACCGCCAGGCTACGAGTCTGGGGACTGAGGCAATTGTGCCGAGCCATCCAATGGATGCTCTGGAATGAGAGTGAGCAGGGAGATGTGATGGGATTTCAATGGTGATGCAATATGGCTGGCTGCTTTTGGGATGGAGGGGTTGGGAATGCAAAAGCCCACCAGCCAGGCCTCATAAGCCAGGATCTCTGTCCCTTGTTCCTCATTCCCTTTCTCTCTCCCCGGGGCTGCTCCCAGGGAGGGAAGGGCATGCAGTCCTGCTCTCTTCTTGGCTGCTCTGTCCATCAGTGTTTGGGTCGTGGCAGCAGGCATTCTGGGTCTCCACCAGTGACGGGGGATTCTCCGCAAGGGAGAGACGGACTTTGCTATAAGATCCCCCGCCATTCCACTTGCTGCTGCTGGCTGGCCCTCCTCCTCTTCCCTAGGAGGGAAACTTGACCCGGGTCAGCTGAGTGCGTGCTGTGTCCTGGAACCTGGTCTGTGTGCACAACAAGGAATGAGACCTGGCCTCTGGTCTCCACGAGCTCAGTCGGGGGGACCCACGTGGTTCAGGGTCCTCTGGGTGGAGCCCCGAGGCGGGGAGGAGCTTACCTGAGCACCCCAATGATTGGCCTCAGCTGCCTTGTTGCTCAAAGCTGCCCGAGGCTGCTGCTTTGAGGACAGTCACGGCATTTGGCACATTCAAAGCATGTTTCAAAGTAATTGGCTGTGTATCGTCAATTGCTGCAGACAGCTGTGGATTGCATCCTGTAAAGTCAGAGAGACGTGTTCTTAATTAACTTATCGTGCCGTATTTTTTAAAAATGTTTTTATTGACTTTTTTTTTTTAGAGAGAGAGGAAGGGGATAGTGAGATAGAAACATCAATGAAGAGGAACATCGTCGGCTGCCTCCTACTGGGGATTGAGCCTGCACCCAGGCATGTGCCCTGACCACCCTGACCGGAAATGGAAACCTGACCTCTTGGTTCCTGGGCTGATGCTCAACTGCTGAGCCACACCGGCTGGGCTCTCTTGCAGTGTTTGGATTTGAGGTTTCACGCAGGCCCAGTTGCAGGGGGCTCAGCTCTCGTCAGCACAGCGCCTCTGCAGAGAGCAGGGCATGAGGCCAGGGTGCCCTGGAGCAGCCAGGCAGGGGAACCAAGAAGCCAACAGCGGGATTTCAGTCTTGGAGTAAGTCCCTGGGATTCCACACACACACACCCTTCCCCCCCCCACACACACACACACATTCACCTGTAGTCGGTTGAATAGCGTCTCCCAAAATCCATGTTTCCCTGGAACTTCAGAAGCTAAACTTCTTTGGACTAGTCTTTGCAGCTGTAATTTGTTAACGATCTAGAGAGGAGTCATCCTGGGTTGAGGGTAGAAGAAGAAGAAATGACACTCTCAGGGACTCGGGGAAGGAGCCATGTGAAGACTGGGGTAGAGATTGGAGTGTGGCCGTTCGAGGTCAAGGAACCGCAGAGACACTGCAGACACCAGAGGCTGGAAGAGGCAGGAAGGCTTCTTCCCGGAACCTCCAGGGAGAGCATTCTCCTACCGACGCGGTGATTTTGGACTTCCAGCTTCCGAAACGGTAAAAGAACATACAGTGGTACCTCGAGATACGAGTTTAATTCGTTCCGTAACCTTGAGGCGTGGGAAACTATGAGACACTCCAGTTGCGGTAAACTGGTGGGTCGTGTGCAGCCGGCCGATCCACGCGATTACTCCTATCTCAAATGTTGCTCGTATTTCAAAGCAAAAATAGCTCGCTCGACGGCTCGTATCTCAAAAACCTCGTATGTTAGGGCAATCGTATCTCGAGGTACCACTGTATATCCGCTTTGTCGAGTTCCCAAATTGGTGGTAATTTGTGAATCCAACAGAACCCACAGCCTCTGAGAAGAGGGCTTCAAACGAAGTCACAGAACACGGACCAGGCGAGTTAGATCCATGGAAACTGAACCAGCTGTTAGTGCGGGACCTAGGGCTGTTGCTGTGGCAACAGGAGGGAGGAAGGCATTTCCAGAGCCAGGCTCATTGCACCTCCTGCGAGGTGCCAGCAGCAGCACCCGCTCCGCTGGCCTGTGTGGCCCCGCCTCCCGGCAGCTGGGCTCTGACACCCCCAATCCCTTTCCTTCGCTCCCCCAGACTGAGGGTGGTCTTTGCTCTCACTAGACTCTCTCTGCATTACCTCACTGTGTCCCGTGGACCTGCCTAAGGACTCGTTAAAACACTTCCCTGTATCACATTTTCTCTGTTAAAACACAACAGCATGGCTCCCTGACCCTGGTACCCCCAGATGGGAGCTCCCCTGTGAGCCTGGACGGTGCACCAGTGATGTGGGCAGCGTCTGGGCCACCCTGCAGTGGACACACGGGCTGAGTAAGAAACAAAGCTTTGTGCTGCCACTCTTTGATGCGGCACAGCTTAGCCTTTCTTTTCTTTTCTTTTCTTTTTAAAATATATTTTATTGATTTTTTACAGAGAGGAAGGGAGAGGGATAGAAAGTCAGAAACATCAATGAGAGAGAGACATCGATCAGCTGCCTCCTGCGAGCCCCACACTGGAGATGTGCCCGCAACCAAGGCACATGCCCCTGACCGGAATCAAACCCAGGACCTTTCAGTCTGATGCTCCATCCACTGAGCCAAACCGGTTTTGGCAGTTTAGCCTTTCTTGACAGATACATTGACCTCCAGCTGGGCCACGAGGAGAGCATTCTCTCACTGTGCCGTGGGCCGAGAGCTGCACCCAGAGCGGGCTACACACGCTGGCAATTTGACAAACCCCCAAAATATGGGCAGAGAACACTGATCTGAAATTGGGTAAAAGAGAGAAGCCTGGGGTTTTATTTTTATTATGAAGTTTATAAATCAACAAGGAAAAGACAAACACTCCTGTAGAAAAATGGCCTAAGGAACATACAGGAAAATGCTCAATTTTCCCAGAAATCAAAAAACGAACATTAAAGAGCATAATACCGTCGTGAAGAGTTGGATGGTGTTGCCTAACCACTCTGAACAAAAGGGGGTATGTTGAAGTCCTAGTCCCCAGTATTTCCCAACGTGATCTTATTTGAAAACTAGAGGCCCGGTGCACGAATTTGTGCATGGCGGGGTTATGTGGGGATCAGGCTCCAGCTTCCTCCCCCAGCCTTGCATCCCCACAGCCCTGCTTGCACTAGCATTAGCCTGGCGCCGCACACTCACCTGCTCCACCATCTTGCCACAGTCCTGCTCTAGTTGGGGCCCATCATCGCCACCCTCTGCCAGCACCGCATTGCCAATGCCCACCATGTTCCGCGCCACTCCCTGGTGGTCAGTACATGTCATAGCGAGTGGTTGAACTCCCAAATGACTGCCTGAGGGGAGGGGGCAATTTGCATATTAGGCTTTTAATCTATAGGATAGGATCAATGCAGGTGTAGTTAGTTAAGATGAGGTCATTCTGGAGTAGGATGGGTCCCTAATCTAATATGGCTGGTATCCTTATAAAATGGCCATGTAAGATAGAGACATCGGGAAAAAGCCGGTGATGCTGAGGGCAGAGGTTGGAGTTATGCAGTGCAAGTCTGGGAACATCAAAGACTGCCAGCAAATTACCAAGAGCTAGACAGGGGAGGGAGGGTTTTCCTACAGATATCAGAGGAAGTGTGGTCCCGCTGACACCTTGACTTTGGCCGTTAGCCTCCAGAACTGTGATACAATACATTTCCGTTATTTTCAGTCACAGTTTGTGGATGTGTTGTTTCGTGTGTAAGAACAGCCCTAGGGAACAAATAAGCCATTTTTTTACTTTTCACATTGGAAAAAGAATAAAAAGAATAAATGACCCAGGGTTTAGTAGCATGTTCATGAGGAGTGGGTCATAGGCACTCTTATACACTACTGATGGAAAGCTATACTTGTACAGTTTTTTGTTGGGCGAATTGGCAAAAAAATATCGATGAGAGTCTTAAAAAAATAATATAACTTTTGTGATGGAAGGCGCCTGGACTTGGGGTGGAGAACACACAACACAGTGTACAGATGATGTGCTGTGGAACTGTGCACCTGAAACCTGTATAATTTTGTTAACCAGTGTCACCCTAATTAATTCAATAAAAAAGGAAAAAAACAACAACAGCAGCAAAAACATGTTAAATCTCTGGTAAAAAGGAGCACTAAAACTGTAACTTTCAAGTTCCCAGTTCTAATAGGACATGTGCGCCTAAATCACAAACTCAGAGAATGTCGTAAATACTTGTCTTGTTTTCACTCACTTGGTATTTTTCTACCATGGAAAGATTTTTTTATGCAAGTCTATATTCCTTAGATTATTTTATTTTATTTCCTCTGTAACTTTTTCTGGATATTTCTACTTCTGTTTCTTTGACACAGAGCAACTAACATTAGACACAGTGTCTTAAGTATATTTGTTATGGACAACGTTAATGCTTTGTACTTTAAAAAATACATTTCTGTGTTTTTAAGACCAAGGAATATGTCTTTGGTTCCAGCAGTTATATTCCCATAGGGTTTGTTTTTTTTTTCTGAAAATAGGGAAATTTAAAAATAATCTGTGTACAATAATAAAGGGTTGCTTACATAAATTATGAGATATTATATGCAGTCATTAAGAGTGATAATGTTGCCAAAACCGGTTTGGCTCAGTGTCTCTTTCACATCAATGTTTCTCTCTCTCTATCTCTCCCCCTCCTTTCTACTCTCTCTAAAAAATCAATGGAAAAATATACTCTGGTGAGGATTAGCAACAACAAAAAAAAAACCTTGTGTTTTTGTTTTCATTCTGCCATCAGTTTATTTTCTGATATGGAACTCCCCAACTCCCACCTCCACAGCAAAGAGTTGGGGTTTGGTTAGGTGACCTCCAGGACCTTACCCAGTGGCCTGGTGGCGGGTGAGAGTATGGAAGGCTCTAGGGCAGAGGCAACAGAAAGATTCCCTCGGAGCCCAATGAGAGGGTGTAGGTGAGGGAGCCACTGGCCATAAATCCTGCTGAGCCCTCAGAGGCCAGCAGGAGGCGCAGTCAGAGCTGCCCAGACACTGTTAACTGGGCCTGAGCCGCATCAATCTGGGTCCTGGTTTGAAGAAAGCCGGCCAAGAAATAAAGCAAACAACAATAGCAAGCAAAGAATGAGAAGTTACACTAACAGATGTTCGCTTAGAAAGCCCCACAAGGCTGACTCTTGAGGGCTGTAAAACTCGGAGGCCCAGTACAGCCGCTCCAGAAAGCAGTCTAGCAGCTCTTTGAAAGGTTAAACATGGAGTTACCCCATCACCCATCTGATAGGTGCAAAATGGTGTCTTGGTTTAATCTGTAATTCCCTGAGCACAAGCCAGGCAAGCTTACCTTTTCTGGGGTTTACGGTTGAATGGCGTTTCTGCGGAGAAACAATGACCTTGACGAGGCTTTCCACTTCTCCACCTTCTTTGGGTGGCCAACTCCCACTCGTTCTTTAAGATGCAGAAAGAAGTTAGGCTTTGCCTTAGCTGGTTTGGTCCAATGAATAGAGCGTCAGCCTGCGAACTAAAGGGTCTCAGGTTCAGTTCTCGCCCAGGGCACATGCCTGGGTTGTTGGCTCGATCCCCAGTAGAGGGCAGGCAGGAGGCAGCCAATCAAGGATTCTCTCTCATCATTGATGTTTCTCTCTCTCTCTCTCCCTTTCTCTCTAAAATCAATAAAAATATGTTTTTTAAAAAAGTGATCACTGTTTAAAAAAAAAAGAATTAGGCTTTAATCCCAGAGTGCCCTCTCCAGCTCTTGTCACCTGCCTGCTCCTTTAAGAAGCAACTCAGGCACTAACTCCTTCAGCCAGCATTTTCTGATTTCCAACCCCCACCTGGGGCTAGGGGCCCCCTCTGCCTGCTTCACCTTCCTCTCTCTGATCACCCTTACCCACCTTTACCCAGGCCTTTCTGGCCCATCACCTGTAAGGGAAGAGGAACGACCTTGGCTTTTTCCCACAACAAGAACAGCGGCACAACCTCCACGTGACCAGTAGAGGCCCCCACAGTCTGCCCGGGCCACTCTGCCCAGCCTCCTCATGGTTCAGTCAGAACTCACTTCCTCTGGCTCCAACGTCAGAACAATGTGATCCTGAGCTGTACCTGCAATACCCTTCTGGCTACAGTGGCTTTTAATTAGGCATAAAAAAGCCCCGGAGGTCATAGTGCTCCCTTGTGTTCCAAAAATTACTGCCACGTGGTTAAATGAGAGAAGGGCCATTCCACTGATTCCTTAGGCATATTTCAGTGGGGTTGGATGGCATCATGGCCATCGTGACTGTTATTGTTATTTACAGAGCCAGGAGGGGACGCGCGTCCTTCCGGAAGGATGCTGATGGGACAAACTACCCATCAGAGGTGGAGGAAGAAGTATCTAACATCCCCCCAGATTCATAGATTACGTTCTGAACCCCCGTAACCTCAGGAGGTAACCCTATTTGGAGAGAAGGTCTTTAAAAAGGTAAGTAATTGACAGTAAGATCTTTCGAGTGAGCCCTAATCCAATATGATTTCTGTCCTCCTAAGAAAAGGAAATTTGCATACAGAGACAAGCATACAGAGATGGAAGAAAAACCATGTGAAGACATGGGGAGAGGATAGACGCCTGTAAGCCAAGCGGAGAGGCCTCTGAAGAAATCAACCCTGCTGAGAGCTCCCAGCCTTCAGAACCGAGAGAAAAGAAATTTCAGTTCTGTAAGCCCCGAGGCCTGTGGCCCCTTTATGGCAGCCTGAGCAAACGCACACACATCCTGGATGCCAGATCAGTACTCGGCCTGTATCCTTGCATTTGATCCTCGCTGGAGTCACTTGCTCAAGGTCTTACCGGCTAGCGAGGGGCAGAACCAGGATTCGAACCCTGGTCCCTCGGACTCCGATGCCTGCCACGCATTGCCAAGCCGCATCACACGGAGACGAGGAGAAAAGGCAGCCCTGGACCTGCGTGGGTTTGGAACAGCCCTTCCTACCGCTTGGTAAACAACCGAGGGTTTGGTACACGGTGGAGGCTCAGACATATTTTTAGCAAGTTCCGTCGTCTATTATGCTCTTGAAAGAGTGCCACCCTCGCTGAGGATTCTTTATGGAGTACAAGTGCTTCTATAAATCTTGGAGAGCTGTTCGAGAGGATGCCTGATGTTCCCCCGGGAAGAATCAGAGCCGGCACCTGCAAATGGATGGCTCTGTGGCTTTGAGAATACTGTCAACATGACTTAGCCCAGCACGCCCTGTCTGTCATGCTGTGCCCCTGCCCACCTCCTCTCCAGCTGAGTCTCTGGCCACCTCCCTGCTGAATCCAACAGGGCAGACTTTCCTGGCTGTTTCCGGAACAATCCGTCCTCTTTCCTGCCTCCTTGTCTTTGTTCACGCTGTTCCCTTTGTCTAGACCAGCGGTTCTCAACATGTGGGTCTCAACCCCTTTGGTGGTGGAACGACCCTTTCATAGGGTCGCCTAAGACTATTGGAAAACACCTATTTCCCATGGTCTTAGGAACCAACACACCGCTCCTCCGTGTAGCAAAATGTAGCAATGTAGTTTACTGTTGTTATATGAAGACTGTTGCCCATGCTACACCACGATTCAAGACAAAATTTCATTTATTTGTAATTAGAAATAAATATTTCACAAAATATATAACTACATATTGTTTTTGTGATTAATCCCTATGCTTTAATGATGTTCAATTTGTAACAACGAAAATGCATCCTGCATATGACATATTTACATTACAGTTCATAACAGTAGCAAAATTACAGTTATGAAGTAGCAACGGAAATAATTTTATGGTTGGGGGTCACCACCACATGAGGAGTTGTCTTAAAGGGTCGAGGCATTAGGAAGGTTGAAAACCACTGGTCTAGATTGTCCTTCCCCACATGGTGACCCCCTACTCATCCTTCAAGTGTCACCCCTCTTTCAGGAAGCTGTTTAGCTTGAAAGAATCAGGGGCTTCCTCTTGTGGGCCCTTGTTACACTTTGGCTTCTACGTGGCAGACACCCTATAGTGACCCCTGCAAGGAGTCACATCCTTGTACCATCTCCTCCCTCCTTCAGTCTGGGCAGAACCAGTGACTGGCTTCTAACCAACAGGGTACGGCAAAGGTGACAGACTGACACCCCCTTGATTAGGATCCTTTATATGGCTAAGACAATGGGATGGCCCCCCTAAGATTGCATTGGGTTATAAAAGACTCCATGCTAGCAGATGGCCGAGTGAGGCTCCCTCGCTGGCTTTGAAGAAGCCAGCTGTCATAGGTGGGCTACCTGGCATAAAACTCTGAGCAGCTTCTAGGACCAGAGAGAGAGAGAGGCTCCCAGCCAACAGCCAGCAAAAAAGGCGAGGCCTTCTGTCACTATGTCTCAACTGATGAACTCTGCCGCCAACTGAACGAGCTTAGAAATGGATCCTTCCCTAGTCCAGCCTTCAGATGAAAACACCGCCCTGCCAACACCTTGATTGTAGTCCTCTCGTGAGATTTTGAGCAGAGGATCAGCTAACCCAGACCGGGACTCTTGACCCATGAAAACTGTGAGATGATAAATGTGTGTTGTTTAAGCCATCCGGTTTATCGTGATTTGTTACACAGCGATCGCTAATCTCCCTGTTACAACATATAATAGCCAGTATTATTTTTCACGTGCTGTTCCCAACTAGTGGGGAGCCGTGAGAACAAGGATGAGGTGCCGCTCTTTCAGCCCCCACACAATGCCTGGCACATAGTAGGCGCTGGATCCATGTGTTTTTGAATGACTGAATGAATGTGATCTTTAAGGTTCCACCTGACTTTGCAAACACACACACCCCCACCTCTCTAATTCCAGGATGTTGAAATTTCATTTACTGTTACCTTCATGAAAGGTCAATGAAAATATCGAATTTCCAAGGAATAAAGAAGAATGCAGAGAGCAAGCCTTCTTTTGTAACAGTTATAGATTCTTTGACACAATTTGCCAAGCAGTTGGGCACACGGGGCCCTGTAAATGTAATAACGATGTCTGCCGAATGTCTTTGAAAATGGTCAAAGTCAAGGGCAACATCCCAAAACCGGCGGAAAGGCGGCGAGGACCATTAGCTGCTATTTGAAACCCAGAGGCAAAGAGACATTATGAGCCTCAAACCAGTTAGAGGAAGAGTCATCAGTCAACCGTGGAGCCAGGGACAGAATTCGAGATCGCAGTTTTCCCAGAAACCCCGGAAAATGTTTCGTGCCTCCTCTCATCTTTGTCCTCCCCTCCCTTCACTTCCCCTCCCTCCTCCTCTGCCGTAGACACAAACACGCGATTCTTAGAGCCAGAAAGGCCTGCGGATCCCTGCCTCCAAGGCCCTCGCCGTACAGGTGGGAAGACTGAGGCTCGGAGAGAGGACGTGGCCTCGCAGATGCAGACGGTCCAGAGAACAGCATTCTTTTTCAGAATCCCCCAAAGACCAAAGTTAAAAATAAAAAATGAACCAAAGCAAAAAGCTTCCTGGAGAATCAGTGAGCAAATGAGGCAATTAACCAGAAACCCAGGCACCTGGCTATTAAAACCAAAGGTTTTATAGGGTCTAGTAGACAGATAAGCAAAGCTAAGGAGTCATTTTCTCAAAGCAATTCTTACAGCGGCCCAGGTCCCAGGCACCGTGCTCCGTGCCTTACATGCTTTACCTTCATCTTCATTAGCCTTCCAACCATTCCGTTTTATAGCCCTTTTTACAGTGCCTTTTTTTTTTTAATGAATGAAGAAACTGAGGCGCAGAGAGGAGACACAATTCGTCCAGGGTTACATAAGCAGGGATTCTTTAACCGAGTCTGTCTGTGGTCACTCTGCCGTGATGCCCAAAGGAGTGGGGAGGGAGGCTCAGAGAAGGAATGCCAGCTGGGGTGCCATGGCTGGGACCCTCACGTCAGAGCTCAGGCGGCTCCCATCCGGCCACTGTTGACGCATCCATCACAACAGCTCCTGACCGTCAGCTCCAGGAGGGCAGGGCCTGTGGTGAACCCCCAGAGCATCGCCTGGCAGAACGAAGGAAGAACTAAGTGCGATGATGAATCAAAGGGAGTGGGTGTCTGAGTGGATGTCCCAGCGAACCATGCGGGGGTGTGTGCCCGGCCAGGATGTTTTCACCGGGAGCTCCTCTGATCGTGTGTGTGTGTGTGTGTGTGTGTGTGTGTGTGTGCGTGCAGTGAGCGTCCCCCAGTGTAACCAATAAATAACCCCCCGATTAACGGAGCTCCTCCAGACTTCCTCTCAATCGGATTACAGCACAGCCTGATAAGGTCACTTCCACGGCTCCGTCTCTTTCCAGCCTACAGATCGGCTCCCTGCTATTCATTACTGCAATTGGTATAGCTTGCTATTTCCCCCCAGCTGTGTGAGAGAAGTCGGCTTCCATCCCATCCGTCTTCATACAGGATGCCATGCGAGTGTCTGGTGGGTTAGTCCTGTGGGTGGTTGGTTAACAGTACAGACTTCGAGGGAACCACCTCACAGCCCAGACACTGTTTCCTCATCTGTAAAGTGGGGGTAATAATAATAATAATAATACCTGTTTCACGGGATGGTTGTGAGGATTATCAGAATCGATGCCTCTGAAGTGCTGAGCTCTCTGTGAGTTTTCCTTGATGCCACTCATGAGAGCCTGGGACAGGCACCACTGGCTCCCTGGAGGACTGGGGGGACCAGACAGTGACCCCTCTGGTCCGTGGTTGCCCTGTCTGTACCAGAGTGGGGGAGAGAGGGGACTAGGATTTGTTCAGCAAACAGTCACTGAGCACAGCGATGCAGTCATCGTAGGGCAGAGCACCAGACTCAGACTTACCATAAAGGAACGCTGTTCCGGAGGCCTCCCGTGTGGGAGGACCCGTGACCAGCATCCATGTAAGCCTGTGGGAGTGCCCAGTCCAGGCCAGGCTGCGTGATACACACGTTGTGTCCATGAGCTTAATCAATATTCATACTCATGCTGAGGGCAACGCCACTGCCCCCATTTTATAGGGGAGAGCGCTCAGGTGCCACAGCACCCCGTGACTTGCTCAAGGTCACCCAGGCAGTGACTCTCAGAGATGGAATGTGAAGCTGGAGATCCACTCTGTGCTCTCATGCCCTTCTGGCACGAACCTGACATGATTCTCCGTGACCAGAAACAGACGCGAGATTACACCGAGGCCAAGATAAATCCCGGTATCTCCCCTCTCCTCCTGATGCTTTTGTGATTTCTCCTTTTCTCGCCTCTCTCTTATCTCCCCGCGTGTTCATCAATATTGACCGCGTTATCTACCAGTCACAGAGGCGAACATTTCCATTTTCTCGGCTGATACCATCCCCGCTGACACTGCAGGGGAGAGGCGGGCCGTGGTCTGGAGCAGAAGTGATCATTCCCGCTGCTGACCTCCTTCCTCCAGGGATCAGAGCTGGAAACGTTTCTCAGCAGACAGCTCAGAGCCTCCTCCTCCCGGCTCTGGCCCTCGATGCCCCTAACAGGCGTGGCTCAGTGGGTAGAGGGTTGGCCTGGGGATCACAGAGTCCTGGGTTCTATTCCGGTCAAGGGCATGTACCTTGGATGCAGGCTCCTCCCCAGCTCAGGCCCTGGTGGGCTCGTGCAAGAGGCAACCAGTTGATGTGTTTCTCTCACATCGATGTTTCTCTCTGTTCTCTCTCTCTCTCTCTCTCTCTCTCTCTCTCTCTCTCTCTCTCTCTCTCTCCCTAACAGTCACTGGAGAAATATCCCTGGCTCATTTCTCCCCGCCACAAAATGCCCACTTACCCATCAGGAATCATTAGCGGGTGGCTATTTTTTTTTTTTAACTTCAGACATGCCCAGTCCAACTTTCAAGAATATGTGGTTTTTATTCTACTCCCTCTGGACCTTCTTAGCATCACTGAACCAAACATTTGGGAGGCTGCACAGCCTAGTGGCTGAGGAAGAACTGTGGAGTCAGACCGCCAGGGTTCAAGTCCCAACTCTTTGATGAACGACTCCTGTAAC
>PVJN01029055.1:7995-26833 GCA_004026805.1 Lasiurus borealis | reverse complement strand
ACTCGGTATTTATTTATTCCCGGGCGGTGCGGCGGGGCCTGCGTGAAGGGAAAGGGCAAGCGTGCAGAGAGAGCGTAAAGAGAGCGCTCCGCTTTTATGCAGTGGTGACCGGGGAATTAATTCCCGGCTGGCAGAGGTCGCAGGATAGTAACTGAGTTTTAAACAGGCGCCGAGAGGACCCCGGGGAGGCAGGGCGGGGTGGAGTGGAGGAGTGAGGGCAGGGGTGGAGGGGAGGGGAGGGAGGTGGGGAGCAGCCTCGTGGAGGTGTGGGCTGCAGAGTCGGTTTCCGAGCGCAGCCGGGAGAGGGCTTGGCAGAGCGGGCACGCGCGGTGCTGATCTCAGGCCGGTCACGTTTCCTGGGCACCCGCTGGGGACCGGACCTGGAGGCGGCTTGCAGGCAGCGAGAGGCTGGCGATGGCACCCCGAGGGCCTGGTTCTCACCCTCTGGTGCTTCGGAGGCACCGGGAATCCCCGTCGTGTGACGGGCATCAGGCCGGACCGGAAGAGCAGAGCCAGGGACCCAAACCCCATCGGGGGAACTCCACTTCCTCTCCTAGAAGCTGCCGTCCTGGGCAAGATGCTGCCTCTCTGTGCCTCCGGGTCCTCAGAGGGCAACGAGGCATCATCAAAGCAGCTGCCTCCCTGGATCGTCCCGAGGACTGATATGAGGAGAAATGGCTGTTGCATCGTGCTTCCTGTGGGGGCAGATTCCCCATAAAAAGTTTGGGGCACAGTGGTCGGACGGCCTCGAGCAGCGGTTCTCAACCTGTGGGTCGCCACCCCTTTGGGAGTCCAACGACCCTTTTACAGGGGTCGCCTAAGACCATCAGAAAATGCGGATATTTACATCACGATGCCTAACAGTAGCAACATGTCATGGTTGGGGGTCACTACCACATGAGGAACTGTATGCAAGGGTCTCGGCCTTAGGAAGGTTGAGAACCACTGAACCCTAGAGCGATTTGTCTATGGAAGAGGTCTGGGAAGGCTTCACGGAGGAGGTGACGTCTGGCCTCGATGTTTAAAGAATGAATAAGACCCGCCTCTGCGAAGAAGATGGGGCAACATTTCTAGGCAGAGGCTGCAGGATGAGTCAGGTCATGGGGGTGTGACCACACACCTAGAGGGGCCACTGGCCCTGGAGGTTGGGGGCCTGGCCAGCCTTGGGGGGAGCTCAGGGTGCTGGGCGGTGGGTAGGCAGGAACCATACGGTGGGGAGAAAGCTCTCTCATCTGGGAACTCTGAATGTAGGGTGAGGGGAGGTGGATATTGTAGCTGAAGGCACCAGCCCTCGGTTTCTGAAGGTACAACCCAACCGGGTCAGAACCCCCGGGACGGGGGGGAGCAATGGGTATTTCCCAGAACTCAGCAAGACAGAACCCGGCGCTGTCCAACAGAAATCGCATGCAAGCCACGTCTGTAGTTTCAAATGTTCTAGCAACCACCTTCAAACACACACACGCACACACATATAACTCTAACTCTAACCCAAACACATAAAAACAAAACGACAGGTGAGATTAATTTAACAGTATGTTTTATTTAACTCAACACACGCTAAGGACTATCCTTTCAAAATGTAATAACTGTAAAGGAGTCCGTTGTTCAGGAGCCTCTTTGTATTTTTTATTTTATTTTTTTTTTTATACCAAAGGGACTGAAATCTGGTGCATCCTCTCTGCTGAGAGCCCCTCCCTAGCCCCACGTCCCTGCTCAGCAGCCGCATGTGACCCACGGCGACCTTTGGGACGGGACTGGACCAGAAACCACGGGATCAAACGTCCCCACTCCTGCTCCACAGATGGCCGGTCTCCCACGGCCACCTCAGTGTGCACCTTCACACACACACACACACACACGGGCTCCACAGCCACCTCAGTGTGCACCTTTACACACACACACACACACACACACACACACACACACACACCCCTGGCCACAGGCTCCGGGCTCCTCGGCTGGCCAGCTTGTGTCTTAGGATGTTGGTGTGTGTGTGAGTGACTCAGGGCCGACCAGGGAGGGACCCAGGCTCCTTCTGCTGGGAGTGATCGCAGGGTGGGGTCGGGTGGGGGCCAGAGCGCCCCCTGCAGGAGCTGCTCCCGAAGTGTCTAAGGCCAGGCTCTGAGCACTTCCCGCACGGAGGTGGTGGTGGCTGGTTCCCGGATGAGCTGGGGGCACGGCCGCATCGGTGATTGGGGGACAGTGAGAGCCATGGAGAGGACCCTGCCCAGGCTTCTGCCCATCACATATTTGAAAACAGAAAAAGCTAGGGCCCTACTTCCCCCCCATGCCCAGAGGCTCACGCTGTTTCTCAGCACGTAGAACTGTGGTCCCAGACTCAGCAGGTTCATGCCCACGAATGTGCAGCTTTCCAGGCAGGCGCCCGTGTGAGCCTCCCCACCGCCCTCGAGACAGACAGGTCCTATGATGACCTCTGACCCGCAGGTTTGCAAGCACAGAGAGGGTAAGCAGCCCGGCGAAAGTCACACAGCGTGCGGGTGGGTGAGCGGCCAGGATTTGGGGCCGGCCGGTTGGGCTCCACGGAGGTGCCAGCCGTTCACCGAGACTCTCGGAACACTTGTCCGCTGTCACCTGCAAACTCCATCCGGGCGAGGGGAGACGCCAGCGGGGAGACGGAAAGCTGGGCGGCTGCTTCAAAACGGCGACAGGGCGGGGGAAGGCGCCGTCTGGCACCGCCACGCACCCTGTCCCAGCTGGCGGAGGACCCGCATCCCCTGCCTGGCTGGCTGGCTGGCTGGCGGGAGCGGGATGGGGTGCAGACAGGCCCTCGAGAGGAAGGGGAAGCCGGTGACCTCACCGGGTGGCCGGTGGCCAATGACATCACCACCCGGGGGCTGGGAGCCAGGCTCGGGGAGTTATTTCTGGAAACGGCTGGCGGCCAGGCGCAGCGGCTCTGAGCTGTTTCAGATGTGGCTGCTGCGAGGGACCTCCAACCGGACAGGGAGCCGAGGGGAGGGGCGGCGGAGGAGGGAGGAGGAAGCAGGGAGTGGGGTGGGGTGGGAGGGCGCCTCCCGCTGGGCCCTGGGCAGGGATCAACGGGCACCACACTTCTCCCTCCTGGAGTCTGAAGGGACTGAGGGTTGGGAGCCTGCTCTGTCCCTCGGCATCATTCACTCAGAGCCTGGGGACCAGATGGGTGCAGAAAGGCAGTCTGAAGGCTGCACCACGGCTGCATTGTGCATGTGAGGGTGTGTGCACGTGAGGGTAGAACATGTGTGGGAGGAGCATGTGAGGGACCATGCACGTGAGGGATCAGGAACTCACGTGAGGGTGGAGCCGGTGAGGGTGGGGTACGTGAGGAACCATCATGTGAGGGACCGTGCACGTGAAGGTGGAGCACATGAGGGTGCAAGCATGTGAGGGACCGTGCATGTGAGGGTGCATGCTGCATGCATGGTGCACTTCCTTATCAATGGGCAGATTCCCTGTCTGGTGTCTTGCCCATTGGCGCCCCGTGTGCAGGTGAGTGAGTGTGTGAGTGCCTGCACACCTGTATCTTTGCATGTCACATGCACATACACAGAGAGGGGGAGAGGGAGAGGGGAGGGTGCGTGGGAGCTGGCAGACAGGGAGAGCGGAGCCACGGGGGAGAGAAATCACGACAGGAAGTTGGGCAATATGATCCCAGTGGAAGATACAGAGGCGCTTACGGAGGCTTCGGCAGAGCTAGACAAACCTCTCAATCCATTTATCAAAGCGCCTGCGGCCTGCTGCCTGAGCAGGTGCAACAGAATAAAATATGGAGCAGAGCCAGCGGCCGCGGGGCTGGAGGAGCCCCATAAATAAGGGGTGACTGTAACACTCACCCCGGCTCTGCTGGGGCTGCTCTCCCGGGCCCCCCGCCCATCACACCGAGGCCCTCCAGGCGCTGCCTGGGCCCGGTGCCCCCACCTGGGGGTTCGCCTGGAGGCCTTGTGGGAGGATGCTGGGAGATCGGGGGACAGAATTGGAGAGCCCACGCAGATGCATTCAGCAGAGGCAGCATGAGGACCCTGCTGCATGGGTCTCTTGTTCTTGTCACCTGCCCTCCTTTCACTGAAAATTCTCCAGGCGAGCCTGGCTGGTGTGGCTCAGTAGTGAGTGTCGGCCTAAGAACAGGAGGTCACGAGTTCTGGTCAGGACACATGCCGGGGTTGTGGGCTCGATCCCCAGGAGGGAGTGTGTAGGAGGCAGCCGATGGAGGATTCTCTCTCATCGTTGTTTCTAACTCTTGATCCCTCTCTGTTCCTCTCTCTGTAAAATCAATAAAACTTTATTTAAAATCCTCCATGAGAGAGAAGCAGATCCATGCAGCTCCAGTGGCGTCATGCTGGTCATCCTTTAGGCCCCGATTGGACGATCGGGTGAAAACGAGGCCCAGGTAGGGACTAAGGAGCTCCTACACCCAGACCCCAGGCTGTGCCATCGACTCAGACCCCTCCCCAACCAGATCCATGTCTTGGCAATTGGGTCTTTTGAGTGGCACCATGTCACCCCCAACTGAAGGGGCCCCTCCTTTTCCCAGTTCTTCTGCACCCACTTTGTCCGACCACCTTCTCCTCAAAGCCAGGAAGCATCACCATGCCATCACCTGAATCCACAAAAGAGGACATCTCTATTTACTCATGCACACATGCATGCACGCACATACGTACACGCATGCACATGCCAACACTCAGATGCTCTGGCACTGCCCCTGACCCCCACTGCCCCGCCCTCAGCTCTCCTCACCGCCAGCACCACCGCCGTCGGCAGGGCAACCTGCATCCTCTCGTCTTGATGCCAACCACCCAGGGCAGGAGCCGGCGCTCCATCCGGGCCGGGCAGCGGGAGGCCCTTCTCTGTGCCCTCAGCCGCCAGGGGCCCTGGGGAAGGTACCACGAAGAGGCTCTCGGGTGCCAGGCTAACTCCCTGAAACACGGGGCACCGGGTAAAACCCGCACCAGAAACCGAGGGGGAGAGGTTGCCGAGGGCAGCGGGAGAGCACAGCCTGGCGGCTGCCAGGGACCGAGAGGCAGCGGCTCAGCTCTGGGGGCGCAGACCGAGGTCCGTGGTCCATCCTGCTGCTTTTTGGAAACCCAGTAGATGGAAGCCCCACTTCTTCCAGAATGTTCTCAGAAGGCGAAGGCCTGACGCCGGTGCTCTTCCACCGTCTGGGTCACCTGCTCCTTGCAGCCTCTGTTCCTGCTTTCTGTGTGGCTTTCCTATGGCTCCTATGGGTCCAGCCAACAGGCTCTGGGTTCCTCTGAACCGAACCCCATCCCTCCCTCCCTCCATCTGCCTCCGGAGGCAGCCCCGGATCCGCCGGGGTCCATGATGACCCTCCTTTCGCCCGGGAAAGGCAGTCCTAGGCTTCTACATCCCGCTCCCAATGTGCCCTCAGCTGGGAAAGGATGGAGGTTAAAGGGCAGAAAGGACCCCCCAGCAGCCATCACTATGGAACCGTTAGGGGAGTGGCTTCAGGGGACAGCGATGGAAGGAAAGGAGCAGGAACCGGGCAGAGAGGACCAGGGCTCTGGTCCTTCCCAGTGTCACTGCTGTGTCACCCCTCTCGTCAACCTGCTGGCCTCACAGCCTGCCTCTCCCCGTTCCCTCTGGCTCCGAGCAGGGCCTAAGTGCAGGGAAGGGGAGGGAGGGGAGCGGAGGAGAAAAGTTGCCAGGGCAACCATCCCAAGTCCTCTCTCTCTGCCTGTGGGAATCCTTCAGGGGAGGAAGCAGTCATGCTCCCGGGGTGCCGGGTGCAGCCCCGAGGATCAGAGCGACGCCGGGCGCAGAGCCAGGCGCAGAGCCAGGCGCAGAGCCAGGCGGAGCGCCCCGGTCCCCCCAGCCCGGCATCTGCTCCCCAGCTGCTGCTCCGAGAAGCGGCCCCTTTCAAGACTCCATGCAGGGCCCCGAGGGCAGGAAATCATTTCTCTTCCTTTCAGGAGCGCCTTTCACCGTTCTCCTCCTCCTCCTCCGATGCACAGCCTCCCCCCGGGAGACGCTTCCCACTGACGACGATGACAGCGATGCCGCTTTGCCGGCTTCGTCTCTGTGGTTTGCACGGTGATCCCTCAGGCACAGATCTCTCTCCCCGTTCTTCCGACGGGAAGACGGAGGCGGCGGGAGGCTGTGGACCTGGCCAACGAGCGCAGGTGGCGGGTGGCAGGGCCTGGACCCCCACACTGCGAGGCGAGCGGTGTGAGGCTGAGAAAGCCAGAAGGTTCTCCCGGTGCAGACCGGTCAGAACTTCTGGGCAGAGACGTTTGCCAGGGATTTCTTCGGCGTCAGCCCCCCGAGGCTCAATCCCCAGCGAATCCCTGTGGGATCCCTCGCTGGGGCGCCACAGAGGAGAGTGTGGGCTGATCCGCATGATGGACCTGGGAGGGCCCCCCGGCCGTGGGGTTGACGATAGTTCAAGGCTCAAGTTCACGGGCCGGAGGAGGTCTGCTTGCAAACCGTGGCTCGGAGGCTCGCCAGCTTGATGCCTCCCCACCCCACAGGAAATGAGGTACGACACCCCACAGGAAATGAGGTACGACTCCCCACCGCCACAGCCCCGCCCCAGGTGGAAACCAGGCGGCGGCCAGGGTGCCCCACTTCTACATGGGCCGCACACAAGTTCCCAGAGACAGCACATACACACACACACACACACACACACACACACACACACACACAGAGACCCATGGCTTTCTCAGCCTCTCGTGTCCCCACCAATCCCCGCCCTCCCTCCCTCCACAAGTCAAGTCAGAGCGGGGTCACGGGAGGGGCGTGGGGGGCTGAGCAGACTTCTCTGCCCGTGCCCAGGCCCCTGGCGGCCGCCAGGGAGGTAGGGGGTGAGGTGGGGAAAGGTGAGAGGAGAGAGAAGAGAAACGCGCAACTCCCAAGGAAAAAGGCAAGAGAGAAAAGTTCAATCAGATTTGTAAAGGGCACCATTTACAAATCCGTCACATATTTTACGAGGCCGGGATTTACGGATTAGCTGGCGATACTTAGGCGGCTTTCTGGTAATAAAACGCTGAGCCCCGGCCGCCTTGGGGGCGCGGGGAGGAGCCGGGGCCCTCTCCACCGGCCTCGCTTTCATGTGCCCGGCACTTTTTTTGATGTGGGCAGCCCCATTAATCTGCGCTTTATCTGCCTACGGAGAAGGATTGAGCTCTTTATTGGATTTTTGTCAAGAATAAATGATTTAGTTTGGGATATTGTGGAAACGATTTTTGTGGTATTACACCATCTAATAAATGAAACAGCGGGGATCAATTCCTTTCTCGCGATGTGTTCAACAGGCAGGGTGAAATATGCCCCGCAATTATTCGGTATTGCACTCGATAGATATTTATAACGGGGAGTGACGGCCCGTCCGCACCTCTGCCCGGGCTGGGAACCTGTCCGGGAGCCGTGATCCATCAACGCTCCACAGTGAGTCTGGGGACCCAGGTGACGGGCAGGTCAGACCTGCAGATCAAGTTCATGTTCATTCGTTTGTTCGCCTGCAGGCCCGAGGGGCGGAGAGAGGAGGGACGGAGCCTGGGCTGGGCGTGGGGGCCGGGAGAGCGGACTCTCCAAGGCCCCTGGCTGGCCTGCTTTCCCTGCCGGGGTGGGAGACGCGCGGGTGGGAGGGGCGTGCCGGCCACAGCAGGTCTGCTAGGCACCAGGGGTATGTGGACAGCACGCAGGGAACCTGGGGTCCAGGCCGTGCCCACTGACTGCCCTCTGCCCCAGACACTGCGTGGAGGGAAGAGGTCTGGAAACACTGGACGTGTGCTCCTGAGGTGTATGTCCCTGGAGGCCACACTTTTACCGAGAACCTGTTATTCGATCGTGCCTAGCACAGGCCTGGCACGGAGTAAACCTGGTAGAGACAGGTGTTCCCAGAGCGACCAGTGAACAGAAAAGGAGCCAGAGGCCCTGCCCTCCCCACACAGTGCCCTCCCCACACAGTGCCCTCCCCACACAGTGCCCTCCCAGAGGCAATGGGGACGAGGAGGACAGGAAGAGGTTACCGCCAGGACGCAGCCCATGGTGGGAAAAGCGCTTCCCCACCCTTCACCCACATGTCACTCTGGAGCAGCAGTTCTTAACCTGTGGGTTGAGACCCCTTTGGGAGTCGAATGACCCTTTCACAGGGGTCGCCTAAGACCATCGAAAAATGCAGATATTGACATCACGATGCATAACAGTAGCAACATTTCATGGTTGGGGGTCACCACCACATGAGGAACTGTAGGCAAGGGTCGAGGCCTTAGGAAGGTTGAGAACCACTGCTCTGGAGGAAAGATTGGAGTCACTCCAGAAGGAGGATGTGAGGGCAGAGGGGGAGAAGGGTTCTGGACATCCCTCGGTATGGGAGGGAGTGGTCTGCCCAGCTTGTGTCTGTGGACACCAGCACCCTGACTCAAATCGTCAAAGGGATCCCTTCCATCCACTCAGCAGGAAGTGCCAACTAAGAACGGACCAGGCCTGGCCTCTCACCGCTGACCTGTGCACTCAGATGGAGGAAGCGGTTGGTCAACATTCGTTAAAGGACCGTGGGCTTCCTGGAGTTGGTAGTACCCTGGGTGTGGACCTCAGTCCCCCCGACACCAAAGGGGGGGCCTTATCCACCGCAGGCGTTTGTATTCCCGTCCTGGGGGCTGGGAGCCCCGCCTCCAGGCTTCCATGTGGCCGGATGCGGACCCTCCTCTGGGCCTCAGACTCCCCTCCCTCGCATGCCGATGGGGGGTGGAAGCTGCAGGTCCTCCATCAGGACCCTCATCCCTCTCAGCGGGCTCCACCCTCGTGGCCTGCTCACCTCCCATCACCTACCTCCCGGAGCCCCACCTCCTACCCCATCACCTGGGGAGTTAGGACGTCAACGTATGGATTTGGGGGCACATTCACACAGTAGGTCCTCGGGTTACATCGGAGATCCGTTCCTATGGCGCCACATAACGCGATTTTTGCCATAAGTGGGAACCCACTGCATAAGCATCTCCGTCACTCACATGGAGCACAGACACAGCAGGAATGGAGTGAAGCAGTAAAACAAATATAAAAAAGATAACAACCCCTGACCTTCACTTGTGTAAATAAATAATAAAAAACATAAAGCACATATGGACGTACGTCGAAATGACAGAACCATTTTTTTTTTAAATAAATAAATGGGAGATGGCGCCGTAACCATGAAAAGACGTACAGTGGTACCTCGAGATACGAGCTTAATTTGTTCCGTAACCTTGAGGCTGGGAAACTATGAGACGCTTGAGTCGCGGTAAACGGGTGGGTCATGTGCAGCCGGCCGATGCGCGCGATGACTCCTATCTCAAATGTTGCTCGTATTTCAAAGCAAAAATCGCTCGCTCGATGGCTCGTATCTCAAAAATCTGGTATGTTAGGGCACTCGTATCTTGAATCTCGAGGTAACGCTATACATCAAGTCCGCCCTCACCCGGGACGGCCAGTTCAGCCATCAGGGACCTACACTCCACCCGGAAAGCAGGCTGTGTGGCCTCAGTGGGGCTCAGGAACCAGAGGGGCTGGCAGAGGTTCTGCGGCCAGGACCCCGCCCTCCTCCCGCAGACAGGGCGATGACCACAGCCCAGGGGCAGCGCGGACGGCCCGCCGAGATCCTCCAGGCCCCCGTCATTCCGCAGCTCTGTCCCTGCTGGCGCCTCCTTGGCGGGTGCTCTGTGAGCACCGAGCTCCTCCGGGGATTCGTCTCCTTGACAGGCTCGGGGCCGCCATCTGCTCGGTAGATGTTGGCAGCGACAGCCAGGCCCTGCAGCTCTCGGTCTCCCGCCGGCGTGTTTTATTTCTGTCCTGTTCTGGCGGCGTCTCCTCTGCCGCCGTCGGAATCCTCCGAGCTCGGGGGGAGGGGGGACGGGGAGTTTTTAGGGTCCTTGGCAGGAAGGGTGTCTTCTGCTGGGAGCTCAGCTTGTAGAGAAAGGCGGGTGCTCTGAGGGGCCCTGAGTAACCAGACTCAGCATCACCGATGACACCCTTCCCCCAGCCCCTGCCCGATGGTGCAGCTCAGAGCGGGGCTGGACAGCCACCTGGACGTGGCACAGACAGAAGCACCGAGTGGCCCAAGAGCGGGTGCCCGGGTTGAGGGTGGGGTCTCCCAGCCAGGGGCAGCTAGGAGGAGATGCTTCATTCCAACCCTCAGGCTGACTTTGGGGTGTCACCTGGGGTCTTGGCCTTGAGCCCTCTGGGTTCTCTGCTGCTCCTCTCGACCTGCTCGGTGGCCCGCTGACCAGGTGGGAACAGAAGGCATCCAGCAAGCGTTCTTACTCCACCATGGACTCCTGGGACAGCCCTGTCCTCTCTGGCACCTCCATGCGGGGCGGTCATGGCCATCCCAAGGGGTTGGGATGAGATTTCACGCCAAGAGGGAGTCTCCTCGCTCGTTGGCAGACAGATGTCCCTGCCTCTGGATGGAGAGCAAGGCCTGCTTTCCGGTTGGTGTCTCAGGTCAGGGCTTGAGGCCATCCGGATGCTTCTCCTTCTCCCACGTCCACCTCCCCTGAGGTGGGAAATCCTATTGGCTGGATGCCAGGTTTTCCAGAATTCTCTCCGGATCCTTTCTGTCGCTACACTGCCACCCTGGCCGAGCCACCGCCACAGTCCCTGCCCCTGAGGGCTCCTCTCAACACAGGAGCCGAGCAGGGCACCCGCCGCTCACATCGCCCGGAGCTCCCGCTTTGCCAGGAGCAACCACCGAGTCCTCAGGATGCCCTGGGGGTGGTTCCTGCAAAAGCCGGCCAAGAGAGAAGGTGTCCAGATCCCCGATGGCTGATGTCACACATGGTCACAGGTTAGAAGACCAGACGTCCAACATGGGCATGACGGCGCTCCAATCAAGGTGCCAGCAGAGCTGTGTGCCTTTCAGGAAACCCCAGGGAATACGCGGCTCCTTGCCCGGCCCAGCTTCGGGGGCCGCCTGCAGTCCTTGGCTTGTGGCCCCTCCAGCCAAGCAAGAGTTAGCTCTCTACCTTCGTCACATCCACTTCTCTCACCCTGCAGCCTCCCTCTTCTGAGGACCCTGGGTTCACATTGTACCCACCCAGGTAACCCCTTTCAAGACCCTAAATGTAATCCTCACCTTGGCAAAGCCCCTGTCCCCGTGAAGATAAATAGTCACCGGTCTCCGGAATTAGCCCGTGCTGGTCTTCGGGGAACCGTTATTCCGCCGGCCACCCAAAGATCCAAGAAGAAGTCATTTATTTGGTAGGTGAGTCCAGGAGATAGGACTTCCTTAAACCCGAATGACCTCCCTCAATGTCTTATCTCCAAATGCGGTCACCTGGGGGACTGAACTTCAACATCTGGATTTGGGGGGATGCTCTTCAGTCCAGAGCAGGGATGCCCCTGGGGAACTTGGGAAAAATACAAAGGCCCAGGTTTTTACTTCCAGGAGCCCAGGCCACCCCATGGGAGAAGATTGCATGGAGTTGTTCCCAGAATGGGACATGGGTGGAGGGCGCCCAAGGTCATTTACTCTCTGGCACTTCCAGCCTGTAACTGCTCTGCTCTCTCCAGCAGAGCAAAGCCCTAGAGAGGGTGTTGGCATGAGCCTGGCACAGGGAGCTGCCAACCAGGGGGATGGAGGGCTGATGGTTCTACACGGATCGCCAACTGAGTGTGGGCACAGAAGTTTTGTGTTTTTTTAATTTTAATAAGAAAAAGAATTTTAATCAGAAAAGTAATCCGATGCCCTCAACATAAAATAATCTGAATAATTACATGCACATGTATAATTTTATCTCATCATTCTCCTTTCAGTGTGAAAATCCACATTTATATGTACATGTATCTTAGGTGTAGAACATGTGTAGCATTATACCTATGTGTGTATATGCATATACACGCATGTGTATGCATATGCGCACAGGTGCAGAGGTATTATACACACACACATATATATATTACATTCAATGCTCCGGAGACCACATACCAAATGATTAATGGTGGTTACGGCGGGGAACAGCTTTCATTTCTGTGTAATTTGAATTTATTAATTTTTTTGTGTATAATGGGAATTCATTTCTACACGGAGAGTGTCCTATTTTGTGAGGTTTTAGAATAATGACACATTTAAAAGTAGATGGGACGCGGGCAGGTGGCAGGGAATGAGAAACCAGACCGGCGTCAAGAAGGACCCTTTGGCGGTGTTTCTTCCAACGTGTGTCACGTGGCTTATCTTGAACAGGCCCGTTTCTTTCGGCTTGATGCTATATTGCGGGCATTTCCGACGCCATTAAATATTCTCCGCTCGTATATATTTTTAATGGCCGCATAATATTCCTTCATGGCGATTCATCATTTATTCATCTGCCCCTGCATCCTCTCTCCTCCTGGCCGCCCATTAATACCCTAACTACTTGGATGAGAAACGGTGGCGCTCAGGGTGCCCAGCCAGGGAACGTATATCTGGGACATTTCAGAGAATATCCAAGTGGCTACATCATTAATATAAAGAGGGCACGGACGGAGCAAATCGATATCTCCGCGAGGCGCTCCTGGAGGAACAGAAGCCCTGAGCACCATGACTCGCCCGGAGCGACCCACATCATTTCGCTCGGGTCTGCTCCCCCCCCCCCCCCCACCCTGGTCCTCTGCCCCTGCTTCCTGGCAGGTGCTCTGAGCAGAGCCAACTGGCCTATTAGTGCATGAAAAAAAAAAAAAGGTTTGGGATAAAAATAAGGTTGGTATATGAGCTTAATCATTTTCCAAAAATAGATCTATCTCCCGAGGCCTTGCCGTCTGTCCGCATCGGTGAGAATGCACCGTTTGCCATCCGGAGATGGGCTCCGGGTCCGGTTAGAGATGCCAGAAGATGACGGAAGGGAAGAGGGGACCTCGTCCTTTTAAAGCAGTGGTTCTCAACCTGTGGGTCGAGACCCCTTTGGGGGTCGAACGACCCTTTCACAAGGGTTGCCTCAGACCATCGGAAAATGCAGATATTTACATCACGATGCCTAACAGTAGCAACATTTCATGTTTTGGGGGTATGCAAGGGTCGCGGCCTTAGGGAGGTTGAGAACCACTGTTTTAAAGGAATCTCTACACAAAATGCCCTCCCCTCCCTGCAGCCCCCCCCCAGGGGGGATTAGGCAGGGAGGGGCTGGGGGACTGGGAGGGGCGTGGCCAGGGACAGTCCTCTCCCATCCCCCCAGGGCATGGCTTTTGACAGCTGGTTGGTGACCATCGCAAGTGTTGCTGGTGGCACGGGCAGAGCTGACCTGTTCTGGTTTGGTATCAGTACAATAACAGAGGCAATTCTGAAATGGCTCTCCCGCCTTCGGCACGAAACCTTTTGCATCGAGCGGGATCTGGGAGAAAAGGTTAATTGAGGGTTGACTCACACTGTTAGGTTTGCAAGCAAGAGGGTTAAGTGCAGCCTTTTTGTAGCAATTATTTACCTCGAAGCGCCAGCCTCTCCACCCGGTGGGTTAAGTTGGTGGGTTAAGCTGCCTTTTTCCCCGGCTCAGTTCTGGTGTCCAGGAAGCGAGACGCTGGATCCCTCCCTCAGGGAGTGTCATCTGGGGGTACACCACAAAGAAGGACACCTGTGAAAACCCCATCCCGTGGTTTGGAGACTCTTGACCCAGCAGGACCTCTGCCCCACGCAGCAATGATTGTCGCCCGTTGGACTTCTGACACTGATTGGGCTCAACTTAAGAGGCACAGCAAAGCCCGGCCGGTGTGGCTCAGTGGTTGAGCATCGACCTATAGACCAGGCAGACACAGCTCGATTCCTGGTCAGGGCACATGCCCGGGTTGCAAGCTGGATCCCTGGGAGGGGGTGTGGCCAATCTCTCTCACCATTGATGTTTCTGTCTCTCTCTTCCTCTCCTCCCTTCCTCTCTGACATATTTTTTAAAATATATTTTATTGATTTTTTTTTTTACAGGAGGAAGGAAGAGAGATAGAATTAGAAACATCGATGAGAGAGAAACATTGATCCCTGCCTCCTGCACACTCCTTACTGGGTATGTGCCCATAACCAAGGTACATGCCCTTGACTGGAATCGAACCTGGGACCCTTGAGTCCACAGGCCGACGCTCTATCCACTGAGCCAAACCGGGGTCTGACATATTTTTAAAAGCACAGAAGAAGCCACCCACTGTTCTGGGCTCCATCGACACAGAGCTAAGACAGACTGTGTGGGCAGGGAGGGTCTCAGTCTGGAAGGAAAACAGACGGGAATGAATAATTTCTGTCCAGGGGAAGGGCAGGCATACTTATTGGTTCATTCATTCATCTGGCCACTCCTGTCTGCTTTTGCCAGGAGCCATGGGTGTCGGGGACTCCACGTGTCGAGGCAGACCTGGCCCTGGCCCTTCCCAAGCTCAGCCTAGTGCAATGGTTCTCAACCTTCCTAATGCCACGTCCCTTTAATGCAGTTCCTCATGTTGTGGTGACCCCCACCCATAAAATTATTTTCGTTGCAACCTTCCTAATGCCGCGTCTCTTTAATGCAGTTCCTCATGTTGTGGTGACCCTCACCCATAAAATTATTTTCGTTGCAACCTTCCTAATGCCACGTCCCTTTAATGCAGTTCCTCATGTTGTGGTGACCCCCACCCATAAAATTATTTTCGTTGCAACCTTCCTAATGCCGCGTCTCTTTAATGCAGTTCCTCATGTTGTGGTGACCCCCCAACCATTAGGAAGGTTGAGAACCACTGGCCTAGTGGAAGCAGAGATATTGAAAGAAAAATGCCTCAGCACGTCTTGGCGTTCCCTTAGTGATAAACGCAAGGAAAGACGCAGGGAGCTGTGCGTGTAACGGGAGAACTTGTGAGTGGTGTGTGCGCACCCACCCTCCTCCACCAGCGTCTGACCTTCGCCCCCTCCGGTCCCCCGGGTCCTGGCTGCTGGAGTGCATCTCTGCCTCTGTGTATCCAAGACATCTGGACCGGCCAGAGTCAGATGACAGGGTGCAAGGAAGAAAGCTCCGGGCTGGAAGCCGAAGGACCCCGGTGCTCGGTCCAGCTCTGTCACAGAGCAGCCGAGTGGTCTGGATTCCCCCACCCAGCCTGCCCCTCCCTGCTCCTGCTCCTGCCTCCTGCTCCCCAGGGTCTGCTTCCCCCACATCCTCCAAGGCAGTGGTTCTCAACCTTCCTAAGGCCGAGACCCTTGCATACAGTTCCTCATGGGGTGGTGACCCCCAACCATGAGATTTTGCTACTGTTATGCATCGTGATGTAAATATCTGCATTTTCCGATGGTCTTAGGCGACCCCTGTGAAAGAGTCGTTCAACCCCCAAAGGGGTCTCGACCCACAGGTTGAGAACCGCTGCTCCAAGGCATCCCAAGGAAGCCCCGCCCCAGCCTCTGGAGCCAGGAGGCTTGGGTTCAGATCCCGCCAACCTGCCTCTGTGTGCCTCGGGGTTCCGTAGACGCACACAGCAACCTGGGGCTCAGGAGCGGCCGGGGCCTGAGACCCCACCTGAGCTGACGCGTGGGGCTGCCTCCCGCCCCCCTCCAGCCCTGCCTCCCCTCCCCGCAGCAGCACACAGGTGTTGCCCATTAACAGGAGAGCAGCCCTCATCTGGAGAAAGTGCTCAGCCATTAAGGCCTTGACACTGAGCTATGATTTTGACAAATAAGACACAAACGCGCGAGGTGCCAAGAGCCCTCCGTCCAGTCACAGCTGCTGGCTCTGGGAAGGAACAGCAGCGGCGGGGGGGCTTTGACTGGGAGCGGGGACCCCGACCAGATGCCCCTCTGCCAGCCTTTCAGCTGGAGGTGCTTCCTGGGAGAAGGGGGTTTGGAGCGCTGGTGGCCCCCACCTTATCCCGAGTTCTTTTTTTTCCTTTTCTTTTTTTTAATAGATTCTTTGTGGATTTTGGAAAGGAAGGGAGAGGGAGGGAGAGATAGAAACATCAATGATGAGAGAATCATAGATCAGCTGCCTCTTGCATGCCCCCTACTGGGGATCCAGCCCAAAGACTCGGGCATGTGCCCTGACCCGGAAGAGAACTGTGACCTCCTGGTTCGTAGGTCAACACTCAGCCACTGAGCCACGCTGACCAGGCTGACCACCAGTTCTGACTGGGTTGCTGGACTCTTCCTCCTCGTCCCTTCACCCCTCACCCCCAGCCAGCCCTGATTCAAGAAGCCTCCATGATGCTGATTTGCGTGTGATTGGCAGGCTGGGTCCCCTCCTCTCTGGCCCCCCCCCTTTTTTCTCCAGCCCCTTTCCCTGTGGGTGGAGTTGGCTCAAGGTGATAACAATCAGGAGACAGGCGCCGCCTTCTCTCCTATCCTGGGGACCTGGAACCCCGCATCCAGCACAGCAGGGCCGACAGCAGGAGGAGGTGGTGGCAACTCATGCATCCCCCTGGGGTCCTGTTAAAAAGCAGATTCTCACCCGCCAGGCCTGGTGGGGTTGGGGGGCAGAGCCAGGGTCTTCAAGAAGCTCCTGGGTGCTGCTGACGTCCCAGACTGCACCGGGGCAGCAAGGCTGTAGGGCAGCGTTTCTCAAACATGTTCCCTGTGGAACCCTTGGGGCACCTCCACAGTCCTTGATACCCCAGAGCTTCTGAGTGCATGGGTCTGGGCTTGGGGATCAGGTTCCACCAGGCAGCCGTGGAGTCTGGCTGTGCAGACAGACAGACAGACCGGGAGGCACACTACTGATCCAGCCAGACTGCACATAGCCAGCCATATGGAGAAGGGAGCCATCCCAGGGGGGAGGGAGGACAGGTGACACATGGCAGAGTAAACGCCAGGCCATTGGAAAGACCGGGGGAAGAAACCCCCCTCGTCGTTCAGGAAGGGGCGCTGGCTCCTGAGGGAAGCCCCAGGCTCACTTCCCGCCAGATCAGCGGTTCTCGACCTGTGGGTCTCAACCCCTTTGGGGGTCGACAAACGCTTTCACAGGGGTCGCCTAAGACCATGGGAAAATGCAGATATTTACATCACGATGCATCTCAGGAGCAACATTTCATGGTTGTGGGGTCACCACCACGTGAGGAACTGTAGGCAAGGGTGGCGGCCTTAGGAAGGTTGAGAACCACTGCGCCAGATGATTGGGGTACTAGGCCGGGCCTTTCCTGGGAGGTGAGGGGAGAAGGGGTTTGGGAAAAGCAGTTTTCCCGGTGAGAAAGCATCGCCACTCTCCCGGGCCACGAATGGAGCCGTTTTCCTTGGCAGAGGGGGCGGGAGGAAGAGGAGAAGCCACCGAAATAGCTTTGCGGATCCAGTGAGGCCCCTCCACCCGCTGCCGAGGGGTGAGGGCCGAGAGTGGCCTGAGGGTGACAACAGGGCTGAGCAATCTCCCCCGAAAGGTAAGGACTCGAAATGCCACGTCAGGGGGCCGCCCCACTCCCGGGGCTGGCGATGGGATGAGTTATTACCCACGGAAATGAAACTGCTAATCCATTCAAAAAGCCAGGCGCGGGGAGATGAGACTCTATTTTTAAAAGGGAGCTGGTGATTTATAAAGTGCCCGAGCTCCTGGCCTCCCGGTCCTCCCTCCTCACACCCAGAGCCTCCAGACCTATTACTTACTCCCCCCTGTCCCCACCCCCACGTTCCTGGGGCCCTGCTTTTCTCTCCTCCTCTTCCCCCCCCCCCAAAGCCACTCCCGCCCTCCCCAGGGGAACATAAAGCTCCAATTGGGCTGAACCCGGGGCCAACTGTGGCGGAGATCCCCACCGAGGGCCAGGATGACATTTGTTTTCCGAACGAGTCTGTTCCGACCTCTGAGCCAGCACATTACGGCAGAATGAGCTCTAAATGAGCGATCAGACGCCGGAGCTGGGCACCGGGTGGCGGCGGGGGGCGGCTCCTGCAGGGAGCGACGGCCAACTCAGCCAATCGGCGGGCTGCCCCGTGTGGAAAGCTCTCTGGCTGCGTTCTCCTTTTTCCCTCTGTCTAGTCTAATCCCTTCTGAGTCTCGTGGCCCAAACCCTGGCCCCCCTCCACCTCCACTCCCCACTCTCCCTGCCCGAAGCCATCAAACCCCCGCTGCCTGACCTCATTGCCTGTTTCTGGGGCGACGGGGGCTGTGATTGTCCATGGAGGCCCGCGAGCCTTCCCGCGGGCTGAGGGGAGAACAAGGCTCTTGATTCTGGGCCGTGGTCCCCTGGATAATGGGCACAGGGGATGTGGGGAGAGGGATGGGGAGGGGGGGCCCAGTGCGGGCTGCAGCCACCCAATCCTCAGGGCTCAGCCAGAGAAGAAAGATGGGGAGACGTGCCCAACCCCCTTCCCCAAACTCCCACTGAGGTACCCCCCACCACATACACACACACACACACACACTCACATACTCCAGACTGCATAGTTATGGCCCAAAAGCCTGGCGGGTCCTAGGGGGCCTCGGTTTCCCGCGTGGGCCATTGCCCCCAGCCCGTCCCCACCGTCTGCACCTTCCGAGGGTGAGACAGGAAGGCAGGAAGGCCCCCCCTGGCCAGCTCGTGAGCTCACCTGCAGCGAAGTCCGGCTCCCGGGCTCCCCACCTCGCCGTCGGGGGGTCTAGAGTAGGAGATCCTGAGCTCAGGGGCACGGGAAGCTGCCCCTCCAGGCCCCCAGGTGTTTCTGATTGCTTGCCTTCCGGCCCGGCTCCACGAGGGAAAGGTGGCATTTTAGAAACGGAGGCCCCGCCCAGCTGGCTCTCCCACCTGCAAAGCCCACTGGCGCCTGAGTTTCAGGTAATCTGTCGTGAAGGCTGGATGCCGTAAAGGAGTCAGGTGTCCCTGGACTCCAGGTGAATCCATTCTGAGGGATCTGAATGCTTACGAACAACGGGGATCGAGCACGAGCTCAAAGCAAATTCAAAATTATGACTTTGGCAGCCGGAAGCCCCAGTGTGCAGCATTGCTTTCCACCAATAGAATTCGGGGGGGGGGGTTTGAAGGG
>PVJN01029054.1:0-26733 GCA_004026805.1 Lasiurus borealis | reverse complement strand
GGGGGGGGGGGGGCAGTTAGGGGTGATCAGGCAGGCAGGCAGGTGAGCAGTTAGGAGCCAGTGGCCCCAGCAGTCAGACATCCCCTGAGGGGTCCCCAGATTGGAGAGGGTGCAGGCTGGGCTGAGGAGACACCCCTCCCCGGTGCATGAATTTCATGCATCGATCCTCTAATATCGGTTAAAGTGACATTAGAACAAAGAAAATTTGCCATAGTGATAAATGGGCAACTAAGCAAGAAGGCATAGCAATCCTAAATCTATAGGTGAAGCAAAAACTAATAGAACTGAAAGCAGAAATAGAACTAGGCAGAAAATCATCAAAGATTTAGAAAAATCAACACCATTAATCAACAAGCTCTAGTAAACATTCATAAAATGTTCCACCGTAAAAACAGCATAATATATGTTCTTTTCAAGAGCTCATGGTCTCCCCAAGAGGGGCCATATCTAGGCCATAAAACAAACCTCAACAGATTATAAAAATTGAAATCATACAGAGCGTGTTCTCTGATCACAATGGAAGTAAACTAAAAATCAAGCACAGAAAGGTACTGGGAAATGGATAAATGCTTGGAAAATAAACACCACACCTCTCAATCATCCTTTGGCTAAAGTGGAAGCTTCAAGGGAAATGTTTTAAATATATTGAATGAAAATGAAAATGCAATAAATCGGAATTTATGGGACATAGCTGAAGCAGTACTGAGAGAGAAATTTACGGGACCAGATGCATATGTTAAGGAATAGGAAAAAATTCTCAAGTCAACAATCTCAGCTCCCACCTCAGGAACTTAGAGAAAGAGGAACAAAATAAACCCAAGGCAAAAACAGAAGGAAGAAAATAACAAGAACCAAAATTAATGAAAACAATAGGCAAAATTAATGAAGCAGCAATCTGGTTCTTTGAAAAGATCAATAAAATTGACAAATCTCTAACAAGACTAAAAAAAAAAGTCACAATTGCTAATATCAGCAGTGAAACAGGAAATACCACTACAAACTCTGCATCCAGTAAAAGGTAAGAAAGGATACAAACAGAACAATCCTATACTGTACATCTATTAGACAACTTACAGAAATTGGACCACTTTTCTTAAAAAACACAAACTGCCCCATCTCATTCAATAGGAAATCGATCATCGAATAGCCCTGCAGCCAACTTGACACATCTGGTTTGCATTAGAAGTGTTTTATTAATGTGTAGAATCCCATTTGTGTGGGGAAAAGAGAGAAAAGGAGCTTTCCTTTTAAATAGCTATGACCTTGACCGGCTTCAATGAATATTTGCTGCAGATTTATAGGTCCAGCTCTAAAAGTTTAAATAGATGTCAAGGTAGGTTAACTCAATTTCAGTGACCTTGGTGTTGAGCCTTGAAAAATGTTGCCTCTAAGTTAAGGCTTGAGTAAATGACATTTCTAAAATTAAATCAGATGTGTTTAAATATTCAGCACTAGGTTAAGGAAGGTAGAGGCAACAGACCGGTACCAAGGTAAGTGTCTTGCACATCACTTCCTCCTGCTTTTGGAGTCTCAATTGGAGCTTCAAGACCGACAGATAACCTGCTTTCTCCTACTACCTGAGCAACAAGTGCCCTGGTTGGTGGGTGTTTCTCTCTCTCTCTCTCTCTCTCTCTCTCTCTCTCTCTCTCTCACACACACACACACACACACACTGGGTTCCCTAGTTTCTGTGTTTCCTGCTAACCACATCCCTCTTCAGAAGGAAAGGGAGGAAGCTGAATTTGCTTCCTAATGCTCAAGGCTCCCGCATACCAGCTCCTGCTTCTCTTGGCTCAATGGGAACCCAAATTTTTCAGACCCTCCATGATGGTGCCCTCATCCTTCTGACCTTTTTTTGGTATTTTGTGGGTTGTTTGTGGGGCCTTTGGGTGAGGAGAATCTGAAAAGGTATGATGAGATCGAATTTAAATTTGTCGATTTTTCTAAACAAAGTAATAAACCAACTTCCTAATTATAAATTGGCGTGTTCTCCAGTGTTTACTGTTTGGGATGGAATTCACACGGAGCAGGACTATAAACAGCAACCTGCGTCAGCACTGGGACGACACTGTGCTTCAGACCACGTTATCACTCCCATCGGTGGCTCCATTGTTACCGGTTTCCTCTCCGCTTCAATGTCTGGTCCACTGGCCAGAGAGAGTATAGGGCACAGAGCACTCGGTGTGAAAATTAGCAAGGCAGATGGCACTTCCATGCCCGTTTTCGAAATATAGGCTATTTTTACAAAGAGCAGTTGGTATCTACTTAGGAGGGGCAAGTGTGACCTGGGTGAGGGACTGCTTCCCAGCGGTGAGCCTGTCCTTTGGGCTGATGGGCTGGGTGCACCCCCTTTGGTGACAGCGGAACCATCTCTGCTCATTGCAGGAGGTAAATGCAATGCCACTCTTTGCTGGGAGCCCTATTTTGGATTCAGTCCGTGTTTGATGTGTTTCTGGTGAATTTGAAGGTGCATTTGCCGCTCTGATTTCCTGTAGGAATGTGTGAAGCTCACTTCAGGTGAAGGCAGGGAGGGTCAGCCATCAGCAGCCACAGGGACAAGGCTCACGGACTGAGAGGCGGTATTCACACTGATAGACATGTACTGAGCCACCAACCCCATAGGGTGGAGTGGGAGCCCACAGAAGGGGGACGTGTTCTCTCTGCTCCACAGGGGCTTACTTCTGCAGAGACACAAAGTTCAATGGCAGGAGGTGGGGAAGGGAGGGATCCTCCTACAGATCTTGCCTGTGGTCCCTGGAGGGAGGGAGGTCCAGACTCTCAGTGCATATCCCTCTTTTGGCCCATCCAGACTCCAACACCAGGGACTGCCATGATCCCTGTTTCTCAGCTTTCCCACTGGAAATCTGAGAGCTCACCCATCTGAGAGCTCACCCAGACCGGCAGGGGCTGGGACCGGTGGGGCTGGGACAGGAGCAGACAAAGGCAGGGCAGGTCCGAGGAGGCTGCCCGTGTCTGCTCTGAGCCCTCTTCCCTGAGGCTCTCTCTCCCAACCACTTTATTTTATGATCTTGTGTAGTCACCTGACATTTCTAAGTATAACTGAAGTGTTCCTCAAGTTTGCTTTCATTGTTGAACTTCTTCTGAGTTTGTCTTGTCACCCAATGAGATTGTAAGTGCCTTGAGCCAGAGGCCATCTTTTATTTTCCTGTGACACCAGTTTTCCCCGCCTCCAGCCTAGTGGCAGCAAGAGAATGAAACTCTCCAGCTCTGCTCACCTGTCCTTACTGAATCCCTGCCTCCTCCCTGCTTCCCTCCCTCCCAGCTCCTTTGGAGCTGGGCATGGGCTCTAGGTCACCTTGCTCTTCTCAGTGTCCCCGCTCCCTGTTCCAG
The DNA here is from genome assembly GCA_004026805.1 of Lasiurus borealis. Lineage (NCBI taxonomy): Eukaryota > Metazoa > Chordata > Mammalia > Chiroptera > Vespertilionidae > Lasiurus > Lasiurus borealis. The sequence goes on along the minus strand of PVJN01029054.1, from coordinate 23,382 downwards.
CCTACACCTCCTAGGGATGGGAAGGTGGCCCTTTCCTGAAACCTCTAAGCAGGTCTTTTGGCACCCCACCAACTACATTTTTATGCAGGTGCCAATGCTCTCAACACGTCACTCAGACACCCAGCCTTAATAAAGAATGAAATCCTGCCATTTGGGACAACACAGGTGGTTCTGGAGGACACTATTCTAAGTAAATCAGGCAAAAAAGGGGACAAATACTGCATGATTCCACTTATAAGAGATAGTTAAGGCTCAAACTTACAGAAGCAGAGAGTAGGATGGTGGTTGCAGAGGCTGCTGGGAGAGGCGAAAGGGACGTGTTTACTAGCTATGAAGTTTGGTTACACAAGATGAGCAATTTCTAGAGACCAGTGGGCAGCAGAGTGCCCGCAGTCAGTACCACAGTTCTGTACACTTAATGTGTTAGGAGAGTAGAGCTCATGTTCTTCCTATACAAAGGGGTGACAGAAGGGGACTTTTGCAGGTGAGGGATGTGTCCCTTAAGACTGTGGCAAGGGTTTCCTGGTGTTCCTGTAGGTCCTGACTCATCAACTTGTAACATTAAATATGTGCATTTCTTTGTATATTAATTATACTTCAATAAAGCTATTTAAAAATATTGAGATAAAAACTTTAAAAGATGTTAGTGGGACCACTTTTACTTTTTAATCTCTCTGCTGTATCTGGTTATCCTGATAACCTTGTCAGGTGAGGATGTAGGGCCAGATGGTCCCCCCTAAACGACCGCTTTTCTTGGACTAGCCTCACCCCCTTGGCACACCCTCTCGGGCGATCCCCTCCAGGAGGCTCTGGGCTCCCAGATACACTGGTTTACAAGGCGAGGCATCAGGAGAACCACACTCCGGGGCTTCTGCTGTGTTTGTTAGCTCTTTACAGGGTTGGGTACTCTGCTTCACCAACAGCAGGTGCTCATATTCACTGGTTTGCACTGTTAGGAGAGAAATAATTCCGGGATACTCAGAGCTCCTCTGTCACATCTGCCTGCTGGGATGTGTGGAGATCTGGCCAGTGCCAGGTTCAGGGGCTTGCACCCTCAGAACTCAGAATTCAGGGACAAATGAAGAAGGACATTGCCAGGATCTGAGCCACAGAAGTGGAGGCCCAAGGAGATGCTGGATAAATAAATCTTAAGCAAAGCATGACAGCAAACCTCAAATCTCAGTCTGTGTTTCACGGGTCAGGAGTGGGAGGGAGCTCCCGGCCCCTGCAGATCGCCGTGGGAAATCATGAACAAACTCTGAAACACAGGGAACGTGGTCATAGATCTGACTGGGTTTGGATTCTTTCTGTGCTCCATTCTGGCTTTCCTGGGCTAATTCTCTGAATATTATAACATGGGCTAACATTTATTGAATGCTTACCTGTGAGAACCTCTTTCCACGTCCCACGTGGTTCAGGGTTCCCGGTTCAGGGTTCGGGTTCTGAAGGAGGCTGCACGCAAGCGAAATGAGAGACTAGAAAACATTAATTTGGCGATATTGGGGGGCCAGGCGGGAGCCTTCCTCTAGTGGAAAGGACTGCCACTTGCTCTGGCCTTTTTCTCCCTTTTATTAAGGCTTTGGGACACACCCCTAGCCTTTAGGCAGGAAATAACAAAAACAGAAATTAACATGAAACAAACAGGTAGAGGTTGCTTCAGCCAACAATGTTTCAACTAAACAGTGAGTAATTAACTCTGACCTTTCAGAGCAGTTAAGGTTGACCAGCCTTCTGGCCTCCTGTTTACATCCATTTAGTAAGAACAATGTTTGGTTTCCGACACTTACCACACACCAGACATTGTTATAATCATTTGTACATATTTAATCCTCAAAGCAACCCAAAGATGTAGGTACGTTATGAACCCCATTTTACAGATGAGGAAACTGAAGCAGAGAAAGATTAAGTAAATTCTTCAAGGTTACCCACGCAGTAAGTGGCCAAGCTGGGATTTGAACCCAGGTTGTTGGCTCTGGAACCCAAACTTTGAACCACACTACAAGGCAGAGTTTCCAGTATAGGCTCTCCCATCACCACAAAGAGCATTTCAGGCATTCAACATTCTGGATGTGAATGTTATCTGGAAGGACCAGGATCAATGGCTCACTGTGGGGTGGGGCCCTGTGCACACATCTTGATTGTGTGGGCCTTCTATACACACACACACACACACACACACACACACTCTAGAGGCCCAGTGCACAGAAATTCATGCACTCAGGGGAGATCCCTCAGCACGAGAGGGTGTAGGCCAGAACCCTCAGGGGATGTCCATCTGCCAGCTTAGGCCTGCTCCCTGGGGAATTGGGCCTAAGCTGGCAGTCAGACATCCCTGGGAGCCCTTGGGAGTGTCCAACTGATGGCTTAGGCCTGCTCCCCAAGGTGGGCCTATGCCATCAGTCAGACATCATTAGCACTGCCTAAGAGGTGGGAGAGGCTCCTGCCACCGCTGCAGTACTCGCAGCCCTCACCCTGGCTTGTGGCTGAGTGGAGCTCTCCCTGTGGGAGCACCAAGGGGCAGCTCCTGCATTGAGTGTCTGCGGCTTGATGGTTAGTACGCATCATAGTGACCCATCATTCCTGGTCGGTTCCCTGTTAGGGTCAATTTCCATATTACCCTTTTATTATATGGGATATATCCAGGAAATTCCCAGATACTTTGGAGAATAAAATCAACTCAGGTTGCCAGAATTGAGCTGAGATGTTGCATTGAGTCCCAGAGGGACTGATGCTGGATCCTTTAATGCCAATGGTATGCTTTTCTCTAGTTTCTTGGAAAATATTTGAAAAGTAGGAAGAAAGTGCAGTTGCCACAGTGCATTGATTTATTTTCTGTACTTCCCAGGAGGCCTGATTACCAAGAAACCCAAAAAGCCAAATGCAAGCTGAGAGCCAGTGGCACTGGCCCAGCACCCACGTGACCACCCCGGCACGAGGAAAGTCACTGCTCTGATCTGAGGAGGAATAGTCCTGTGTGGAAAATCTGAACTCGTGTTCAGATAATATAAGGAGAATATTACAAGTTCGAGCTCAAGTCAGCTTTTAAGTATTTCGCCTTTTAAAACTATGTATAGTCTTTTCAGCCTGTGCTTATTTTATACCATGGACCATATGTTGAGAGTCAAATATCAAGAGATATGGCCTGGAAAAGACACACGAAAACGCTGTTTTCTAGAATGAAGTTGTCATGGCATTCTGAAACCTCCTTTTCGGGAAGAGCTCAGTTAGGTAATAGAACATCTGATACGTTTAGCACAGTCACTGTTAAGTCAGATCACATGGTTTACATGTACTTGGCCCAGGTGAGGACAGTGAGTGGGGTCTGGACAGGCCCTTGTCCTTGAGACAACATGCAGCTCCCACTCCATCTTTGGGATCCTGCATTTGCTTGTGGGGAGAGGGGAACAGGGAGACGGGTAGCCTGAGCAAGCATTGCATTTCACAGCTTACTTCCTATGTACTTTATTGGTTGGCATCTACTGCTCTTGGATTGTCAGGAGTCACTGAGGTGAACTCTGGATCCAGATGTGTCCTAGGCCTGGCTTTCAGACCTGGCCTCCTGGAAAGGCAGCCCACATTGTGCCTAAAATCTCTTGCTCTTTTGTGTATCTGACCGAAAGCTTATCTCCATCAAAACGGGACACACCATGCATGAGGTTTTCCTTAAATATTGGGTGACTGCAAGACTATCAAATTTCGTATGCATTTATATAGCATCCCAGGGTTTTATTAGCTCCCAGGTAGCCCGATCCTTTGTCCTTCCAGCCAGGGGCTCTTGTCACGGGCCGTCATTGGTGCACATTTGAGCAGTCTGCCTGTGCTTTCCATGCCTCCTGCCTCTTCCTTTTTTCAGTGTCTGGATCAGTGGCTTTGTGATTACCCTGTTTGAAGCCTTATTTATAGGCTGACCTACAAATAAGGAAAACAAAGAGCAAAGGATTAATGGTGATAATCTGTGAATGTGCGCCTGGAGGGTTCTTACCGGACCTCACACATGGAAGATCCTTGCCCTGCGGGCACCCTGTTCCCACAGACTGGCCACCATGTTATTACAGGTGTCCTCACAGGACAGCCGGCAGTACGGAGGCATTTCCAGGAGCGCCTGGTGCTCTTCTTCTCAGAGGACGCAGTGTTTTCAGAGACGGAGCTAATGCTTATATTCACGAGTCAGTAGCAGCCCAGCTATGAAGTCTCCAAATTGTGGAGAGCTTTTAGGTCCATGTTGTGTATAAAGAACCGTGGAGATCAAGGGTCTGAAACGTCTGGTGGTGGCAGTACTCACATGTTAACTTAAAAAAAATTTTATACAATGAAAGTCCAGTTTAATCTTGAACTCGATGCCTTTTTTTCTCTCTAATGTACCTTTTAGAAAGAATTTAAGCGATTGTGCTGGAATGATCTCCCCACCTCTCCCCCCTCTACCCCCACGCTCCCTTTGATGGCCTGCAGACATCGCCCTGTCTCCCCTCTGGGCCCTGAGCAGTTGATGTGACGGTTATTTGATGTAAGTTACCCTGCCATCTGGGTCTCTTGTGGAGAACTTCTTGGACCTGGTGTGACCTGAGAGCATCGTCTTCTAAGAGCAGCGTGTGGCACGAGGAGACCTTGCCACAGATGCCCACATTTAGGTCAGGGGTTCTCTCTCCAGGGTGGGGCTCTTCCTCCTTGAGAACAGATTATCCTTTGCTCCTGCAGGGAGGTAGGTGAGTCATCCTGGGCTTTCTGAGAGCAGCTCCCAGAACAATAGCCGAAGGGGGAAGCTGTCCTGTTTTCCTGTGCCTCAGCTGCTAAAGGCATTCTCCGCTGTTTCGGTTTTGTTTGTCTTCTTCATGCCGCTCTCTCATGGCGAGAATGAATACAGTGGTATCTCGAGATACGAGTTTAATTCGTTCCGTAACCTTGAGGCGTGGGAAACTTGCAGTCGGCCGATCCGCGCGATTACTCCTATCTCAACTGTTGTTCGTATTTCAAAGCAAAAATCACTCGCTTGACGGCTCAGATCTCAAAAATCTCGTATGTTAGGGCACTCGTATCTTGAGGTACCACTGTACTTCATTCTCCCAGCGCAGACACAGGCAGATAGTGGTGGACAAGGAAGAGGGACATCAAAATCTAAAAAGTGAACAATACCTTAACCTCACACAACCTCACACAGGCATGGTGACATGGAACTGCTGCCGCAGCCAGACATCTGTGTCGTTCAGGAGCACATGGAACACTGGGTCTGACCCTCACTCTCAGACGAGACCATAAAATCAGGTTTAAAATATCAGGAATGGGTCCTGGCTGGGTGGCTCAGTTGGTTGGAGTGTCGTCTTGTACACTGAAAGGTTTTGAGTTCCATCCGCAGTTGGGGCACATATGGGAAGCAACTGATTGATGTTTCTCTCTCACACCCTCTCTATCCAAAAATCAATAAAATCATATCGAAGGGCAAGGATTAACATGTATTAGGAATGGACACACTAACTAGGTTTTCTGAATAATCACACCTATTTAAATGGTGGGGGTGTGTGTAATTTAAATGTTTAGCCCTTTTATCTCTACTGGCAGCAGACTCACATGTGGTCACAAAGAAGGGCTCTTCCTCCTGGCGCTGGAGGGTTTGTCAGAGGTGCCTGTGCTCACCTGTCCACAGGGCCCTGTCCCTGTCTTCTGCTCTTCAGTGGGTCCTCAAGGTTTTGGTGTGCATGGTTCCCTCACTTAACTGCTGCTGCTGTCACAAGTAACCACAAACGGCGGCTTAAACAATGCACACTTATTATCTCATAGTTCAGGAGTCAGACTTTCAAGACTAAGGTTCCTCTAGAGGCTCCAGTGGAGAGACTATTTCCTGCCCTTTCCCCAGCTTCTAGAAACACCCACATTCCTTGGCTCGTGGCCCCAAATCACTCCAACCTCTGCTTCCATCGGCACACCTCCTCTTTGCCTCTGAGCCTCCCGCCAGGATGATCTCTCCATCTCGAGGTCCCCAGTTCATCATGTCTTCATGGTCCCTTTGTCCACGTGAGGTGACATACCCACAGGTTCTGAGGACGAGGCTGTGGACCTCTTTGGGGGCCGTCTCTCAGGCCATCCCAATGGCTGTCTCGGTCACTCACAGGTATGGGTTCACAGGCCTCCTGTTGAGGACCCCTGAGGGGCTGGCTGGTTGGCTTTTGGTGACAGTGACAGGGTTGCTTGGGCTTGCAGTTAGAAACATCCAGGCATGTTCAGCTTCCCTTTGCTTCCCCTCCCCCTTCCCCTAACAGAATGCCGGGGCTCCCAACATTGCTGCCAGGGGACTTTGGTTGTGCTGGATGCTGCCCAGCTCTCAGGTCTGCCCAGGTGAGAGAGGTGGCAGAGCTGCTAAAGGACCTTCTGAAGGTCCAGTCTATTGGACATTGGACATAGGTATGGCTTAAAGTCCTAAATCAAGAAAACGAAGTAATTGTGTTACTGTTTCATTGTCATTAAAATAAAACAGTGCAGGCACTGCTATGGTCTGAGTGTGTGTCCCCCCAAATTCCTACGTTGACATCCTCATGTCTGATGGGATAGTGTTAGGAGGTGGGGCTCTGGGGAGGTGACTAGGTCACAAGAGTGGGGCCTCTGAATGGAATGTGTGCCTTGCCTGGGACAAGAGACCCCTCCACTGTGTGAGGGTGCAGGGAGAAGGCTCTAGAAAGGGGATTCTTTCCTGAGCTCGCTCTCCGACTTCCAGCCTGCAGAGCTGAGAGAAACACATCTGTTTCCAAGCCACCAGTCCTGACATTCTGTTATAGCGCCTGAACAGACTGTATCAAGCACTAATAGGAAAGTGCAAAGAAGAGGTCACTTTACACCTTGTGTGTGTGCACTTACTGCTCTATGCCTGCAGGAGCATGTTTCCCATGTGAAATCTTTCCGCATGGAAGCTGGTCTGCCTCATGCGGAGGCTCACAGGCCCGACACCCCCAAATGACCTGCTCAAGGTGCACAGCTGGGAGGTGGCAGGGCTGCAGCCAGGCCTGGTGGCATATTTGGATAAGCTGGGAACCTGAGAAAGCCAGTGCTCTGGGTCCCTGTGAGCAGAGGGATTGGTGTCCCTGGCCTGGCGAGGCCCCGCCCACCACAGGCCACGCCCCATCCCAAGGCCCCATCCTTCCCTTTCTCATTTTCATGGTCCCAGCAGAATGGGACCCAGGTAGGGGCTTCCCCTTCCACTGGCCCGCAGTGCCCCAGGGCAGCACTCAGAGGGAGAGGCTTTTTATTTCCAACGAGGGTCCTTCTGGAAGGTCACTCCTGTGTCCCGAGTCCTTGTCCCAATCGGTTAGAGGTCATGCATGGCCCGCCTGGCGACCTTTGGGAAGTTTCCGTAAACAAGCCCCATAAATGACAGAAGCCGGGTCCCTGCCTCGCTCGGTGCTGTGACTAACTCACTAACGGGGAAACACACTGATTTTGCATTTCCTCTTAGAATGCACGGCGGATTTTTACGAGATGACGCCATCGGCACGGCTGCTCCTGGTCTCTAAGGGACCGGACTCTTTGCTGAGCTCAGGATTGGCGCTTCAAAGCCTGTCCTGGGCCCTTTCTCCGTGGTTATCTGATGAACCTGAGCCTCCGGCCCCTCCGCCGGGAGATGCCACGGGCGATCAGGGCACCGCTTGTTTGAGGACCTGGATTCTCTCCGGATGTGGCCCTGCCCGCCGCAGCCCCCTTTGTTACCCTAAAACAGAGGAGTTCTTGTTGATAAGTTACTCTGATTCCGTACTTGTCTATTATTTTCGGTCTTTCAAAGCAGCTGCAGTTTAGTTTCCAAGGCTCAGCCCTGTTCACTTACAAACTTCGGTCTGGATCTCTTCCTCCTCTACCCTCCCTCCCTCACCCTGGAGGGGCACCAGAGGCTTGGGATGGGGGTGAGGACTGCTCTTCACTCACCACCCTTCCTTCATGTTGGGGCAGGTGTGGAAGATGCCTGCACACGTGCACGCACACACGCACACACTCGTGTGGCTGACCTGCCTGGCTGGCTGTCCCCCCGGGTCCTGTCTTCACTGCCCTGGGCGGGACCCATGTGTGGTGGTGTGTCCGTCCCCACGCAGAGGCCTCACTTCTGGCTGTGGCCGGTGGTGGCCGCCTTCCCCTGGTGCCTCCAGGCCTGACAACTGTCTTCCCAAATCGCAGCCATGAAGAACTCATTTTTTAAAAAATATATCTTTATTGATTTCAAAGAGGAAGGGAGAGGGAAAGAGATAGAAACATTAATGATGAGAGAGAATTATTGATTGGCTGTCTCATGCATGTCCCCTAATGAGATCAAGCCCACAACCCAGGCATGTGCCCTTGACCGGAATTGAACCCTTCAGTCCGAAGGCTGATGCTCAGTTCACTGAGCCAAACCAGCTAGGGCTCTTTTTAAATATATATATATACACACACATACACACACACACACACACACACACACACACACACACACACACACACACAATACAGTGGTACCTCGAGATACGAGTTTAATTCGTTCCATAACCTTGAGGCGTGGGAAACTATGAGAAGCTCGAGTCACGGTAAACTGGTGGGTCGTGTGCAGCCGGCCAATCCTCGCGATTACTCCTATCTCAAATGTTGCTTGTATTTCAAAGCAAAAATCGCTTGCTCGACAGCTCGTATCTCAAAAATCTCGTATGTTAGGGCACTCGTATCTCAAGGTGCCGCTGTATGTGTATGTGTGTGTGTGTGTGTGTGTGTGTGTGTGTATGTAAAATGATTTCAAAGAAGAAGGGAGGCGAGAGAAATAGAAACATCAATGATAATATAGAATCATTGGTTGACTACCTCTTGCCCACTTCCCACCAGGGATTGAATCCACAACCCGGGCCTGTGCCCTTGACCGGAATTAAACCTGGGAAATTTCAGTCTGCAGGCCGACAGTCTATCCCTTGAGCCAAACCGGCTAGGGCCCATGAAGAACTCTTAACCCTGTTTGGATGGCTGTCCCTTTTTTGCCATCTCTCATGAGGACTCTCCCTGCTCAGCTGTGCTGAGATATAATTGACATATAATGGGTGAATTTGGAGGGTGCAGCGTGATGATTTGATCTAGGTGTGTAAGACATGTTTACCCATATGGCCAGCGACCACCTTTATCATACCCCATAATTACCATTTCTTTTTCTGTGATGAGAACATTTAAGATCCTCTTAGCTGCTTTGAAGTAAGGACACAATGCAGTATTGTTAACCATAGCCACCATGTCTGCGTTAGACCTCCTGCCTCCTCCCTAGGCTTCCGGAGGAGAGCTTCATCCCTGCTAGGAGGATGGGATACAGGAGTCATCTTTCTGCAGCAGCCTGCCCCTCTCTCCGGGCTGCTCTCTGGGCCAGACCTCTCAGAGAGTCCCCCACCAGGCAGCTGTTCCCACACACCTGTTTTCTGAATTCCGAATTTGGGTCTCTTTGTCTTCATCTTTGGCTCTTAGCTGAAATTCTGGGTCAACAGGAAGAATTCCCCCTGCCAGGCCATTACTTACCTTAGTACCTAGCCCCTGCCTGGGCCTGCACTCCTTTCCTGCCCACCTCTGAGGTGCGTGCCCTCCTCTGAATCGCTGAAAGCTGTTGGCAGGGGGAGGGGAGGGAGGAAACCCACTGTGAGGGCCTGTCCTGGGGCTAGGGCTTCTGGGATGTATGGTCCCTGCAGGAGGAGGTGCCTGTATGAATTCAGAAATGGTGACCGGTTCTGGGGGTTGTTCGTGTCTTCAGCAGCTGGCACCGTCAGGGACTGAGATGAACAGGTTGGGGTAGGGCTTGCAATGCTCAGGGCCAGCCCTGCAGGAACCCCCAAGCTGGGCATCAGAAGGTCTGGAGGACTGCGAAGAAGGCACCGCTGTGTCTGAAACCCAGCTTGCTTTCCCTGCCACCATTGCTCGGGGCCTGAACCAGGGGAAGGTGTCAAAACATGCCTGGGGAGAAGAGGCTGGGAAATGAACATGCAACCTAATTAGCCTGGGTGGGCTGGATGCTTCCAACAGCAATTTAGCTCCGAGGACATTAATTTTCCCATCTGCAGGGAGGGGGTGTGTCACTTAATACAGAACAAGCACATTAGGTCTAAGATTCAGTTTATCCACTCACCCATCTCATCCCAAAGTGTGTAAGAATTCGGCTACAACAGCCCATAGGGCCCAGGAGTTCTGGAACCCCAGCCAGGTGCCTGATCTCTCGCTGCACCCCCCACCCCACCCCACCCCTTAGCATTAACACCAGCTTATGCTTGGGACACAGGCATCCGCTTTGACAATGCCCTTCACCTCCTAGCAGTTCTCATCGGCGGACGCTGTGTGGGTTTTCACGTGTCCACACGCAGTTTTGCCGTCCAGGGCACGCCTCGGGGAGCGTGAGGTTCTGCAGTGGAGGCCTTCTGCTCCTCCCTCAGAATTCTCAGCCTCCCCACAGCCAGGGCTTTGATGTCTGGCCGACTGTCATACCCACCAGGGGAGCCGGAGGTGAGGGTTCTTGGATTATTTTTTAAATCTCATCAGCCATCCCAGAATTTCATATTCCCTCAAGAGTTCAACTAGAGCAGGCAGGAAGGCATGGCCAGTTGTGCAGACACTGCAATGGCTGCCCAGCAGAATGGAAGGGTGGTCGGTGAGGGGGGCAGTCACCACCAATGTGCTTACCATCACCAGCCCACCCGTCCCTCAGGAATTGTCCCAGTCTCTCTGTTTGTCCTTAGATAACCTTTTTTTGTTTTTGTTTTTAGCTCTTTAAACACTGTTAGGGGTTGAATTGTGTCCCCTACAAAGGTATGTGGAAGCCCTAACCCCCAGTGCCTCAGAATGTGACCTTTTTTGGAAACAGGATCATGGCAGATGCAATTAGTTAATTAATCACTGGCATAGGGTGGGCCCTGATCTGGTATCTTTCTAAGAAGACAGAGAGACACACAGGGAGAGGCAGCCACAAGTCAAGGGCTGCCTGCCTCCACCAGAAGCTGGAAAAGGCACGGAAGGACTTCCCCTGCAGGATTCAGGGAGTGTGCCCTGTTGACACCTTGAGTTTGAACTTCCAGCCTCCAGAACTGTGAGAGAACAGCTTCCTATGGTTTTAAGCTGCCTCGTGTGTGGTGCATTGTTAGGACAACCTCAGGACACCGCCGCACCCTCCCTCTTCAACCCCAACACTTCCACCACCCACCACGGTCCCTGCTTTGCCCAAGGACATGGTGGGCACCGGGAGGCATGGCCTGCAGCCTGGCCTGGAAATTTTGCACCTGGCATTTTGTTTAAACAAGACCGATGGGGAGGGAAGGCGGGTTACTCAGGCCTCCACAACCAGAGCTGGGATTTGGCCTGAACACGTGTGCCTTTCGAGGAGGAGGCATGTGGTCCGACAGGTGTGACTTCAGTGCTATTAAGCTCCAGCGAGGGGTGAGGGGCACTGGGCAGACAGCTCCCAGGCACAGCGTGTCCAGGCCTGCACCTGCTGCTCTCCATCTGCTAAGCTTCTGGGGAGGTACCACGGGGCCACAGGTGTTTCAGTGACCCAGGGAGTGGGGGGCTTGGAGATGTGGTCTGTGCCACCTTGGGGCTGATGTGAGCGGCTTGTGCCTCATTCTAGGCAATGATCTTTCGCTAATGAGTTTTGAATTTTTTGCTAAGTTTCTAATTTTGTATTTAATTTTAGGAGAGAGAACCCATGCAAGCTCTTAGCAGCACCAGTCTTGCCCCCTGCGGGCCAAGTAAGCCCATCAGGGCCCCTCCAAGAAGAGCTGCTGAACCCAGCCCTTATGTGTCTGCTTGATGAGGATGCGTGTTAACACATGTCTGCACATGTAAAAATTAGGTACATGTTTTAGAAGCTTTAAAAAAGGCTGTGCCATTGCCCTGGTCCATGTGGCTTAGTTGATTGAGCATCATCCCCTGCACCAGGAGGTTGCTGGTTCCATTCCCAATCAGATCAGAGCACATGCCCAAGTTGTGGGCTCTACTCACCAGGAGGGGGAATGCAGGAGGCAACTGATCAATGACCCTCACTCATCTCTCTCTCTCTCTCTCCCCCCCCCCTTCCTCTTTCTCTAAAATTAAAAAATATATATATTTAAGAAAAAGCCCAGCTGGTGTGACTCAGTGGTTGAGCATTGACCCATGAACCAAGAGGTCACCAGTTTGATTTTGGTCAGAGCACATACCAAGGCTACAGGCTCCATCTCCTGGAGGGGGCATGCAAGAGGCAGCTGATCGATGTTTCTCTCTCATGGAGGTTTCTACCTCTATCCCTCTTCCTACCTCTATCTCTAAAATCAATAAAAAACAGGTATTTTTTAAAAGCTATGCCCTTTGCTCTGTAATTCTACTTCAAGGAATTTAACAGAGATACAATCAGACATGAGTAAAAAACATTATGCCTGTGGTTGTTTTCTTTTCTTTTTTTTTTAATCATTATGACAATCAAGAATTGCTTTAGCTGAAACCGGTTTGGCTCAGTGGATAGAGTGTCGGCCTGTGGACTGAAAGGTCCCAGGTTTGATTCTGGTCAGGGCATGTACCTTGGTTGTGGGCACATCCCCGGTGGGGGGCGTGCAGGAGGCAGCTGATCGATGTTTCTCTCTCATCTATGTTTCTAACTCTCTATCCCTCTCCCTTCCTCTCTGTAAAAAATCATTAAAATATATATTTTAAAAAAAAGAATTGCTTTAAAAATCTGATTAAATTTTAAAACACACACAAAGGAATATTTACATGGCTATTAAGATGATGTAGAAGAGTAGCAGCATGAAAAAAAGTTTGAGTGAAAAATTTGTTACAAACAATGTATATTATTACAATTTTTATAAAAGTACATCAGGATAAAAAAAACCTCTGCATGATGCTAGTAGAGTTTATTTTCCATATTTTCTAAAGTGAACACCATGATTCTTGTACTCACACAAAAATATATGTTATCTTAATTTACTTGTTGTAGCCATCAAAAATGCAATGATCACTTGTACATGAGAACTTTAGTCCAAGTCAGCCATCCTATCAGATTTTTCTCAGCAAAAAGACTTCTTCCAGCTAACTAATCTTATCTCCTGATTGTCCATTTAGCGTTTGTGTTAATGTAGATTCCAGACATCCTTACCGGAAAATCCACGAAAAAGACAGAAATCCAAGCATCCGTCTCTAGTTTCCCCGCCAGCACACACCCCAGGAAGAGACTCTGAATGCCCTGCCTTGCTTTGTCCTGCAGAGCACACACTGAGGACTGCATCAGAGGTGGTTTGCCTACTCGGCATCTTGACCTTTGCTTCTGTTCTGTTTCCATCGAGGAACAAATCCAAACAGTACCACACTGTGGCCTGCAGACCAAACTGTGAATGCCTCTTCGGGGGGCTGTTGCTCTACATAATGCGAAATTCTTTAAGCAAACAAACAAACAAGGAGGGGGTGAGGCTCAGGAACCCTGTCAAGACTGGGGCTTGCACAAGGCCCACGCGGAGAGGAAATGGCTGGTCCCCCTGCTGAATCCAGGAAAACTCTTATCCTCGTGCCATCTCACTCACGTTTTTACAAAATTTTATTGAGGGGAATAATGAACAGATCTAATTGTACACATTTTAAATGTACAGTATGATGATTTGATATACATTGTGAAATGATTACTGAGAGGTCATTAACACATCCATAACTCTTTTTTTAAAAAAATATATTTTATTGATTTTTCACAGAGAGGAAAGGAAAGGGATAGAGAATTAGAAACATCGATGAGAGGGAAACATCGATCAGCTGCCTCCTGCACACCTCCTACTGGGGATGTGCTCGCAACTAAGGTACATGCCCTTGACTGGAATCGAACCTGGGACCTTTCAGTCCGCAGGCGGACGCTCTATCCACTGAGCCAAAAACCGGTTTCGGCCATATCCGTATAACTCTTGGTGTGTGTGTGTTTCAGGGAAAATGCTTAAGGTCCACTCTTAGTAACTTTCAAGTACACAATTACCATATTATTCACTGTCCTCGCCCTGTCGTACATTGGAGCCTCAGATCTCATTCATTTTATAAGTGGAAGTTTGTACCCTTTGACCCTCCTCCCAGCCCCTGGCAACCACTATTCTATTCTTCTCTGTTCTTATGAAATCAGCTTTTCTTTTTTAGATTCCCCATATAAGTGAAACCATGCAGTATTTGTCTTGCTATGTCTGTCCCGCCCCCTTACTGTCATGCCCTCCAGGCTCATCCATGTTGCCACAAATGGCAGGATTTCCTTCTTTTTTACGGTTGAATAATTATCCATTGTATATATGCACCATATCTTCTTTATTCGTTCATCCCCTGAAGGACAGTTAGATTGTTTCCCTATCTTGGCTGTCACGAATGCTGCGGCTGTGAACGTGGTGGGTGCACACATCTCTTCATGATACGGACTTGGTTGCTTCTGGATATGTACCCAGAAGTGGAATTGCTGGATCAGATGGTAGTTCTAATTTTAATTGTTTGCGGAACCTCCTTACCGTTTTCCATACTGGCTGCACTGATTTACATTCCCAGCAGCAGGATGCACAGATTCCGATCTCTCCACGCCCTCACCAACACTTGTTATCTCTTGTCTTCTGGATGACAGCCATCCGAACAGGTGTGAGGGGGCATCTCCTTGTGGTTTTGATTTGCGTTTTCCTGCTGATTAGCGGTGCTGAGCACAATCCTGTCCTTTTTATGCTGTATGGTGGGTTTGGTACAGTCAGTCCCTCTCACGTGTTCTGGCTGAATCCTGCCTTTTGTTTGCTGAGTGTTCTGTCCTCGTCTTTGGCCCTTGGTTAGAGGAAAGGTAGCTGGTGGGAGTCTCAGGCAGGCCTGGGGGAGGTCATCCAGAGTGCTGGGTGGGGATGCCGCTGGGCCTGGCGACTGGGGAGAACAAGGCTGTCAGAGAGCCAGGTGAGGTGCCTGGGGTTTGGCTAGTGGCAAGACTGTGACACCTCCAGTGTCTGTTTCTTCCTAAGTGGCCCACCTTCCCCTACCCGCATCTTGAGAACCTGAGTCCCTGTCCATCTTCTCCTCCTCTTCCTCGCTCCTCACCCCTCTCTAGGCCCTGCCCACTGAGAAGTCCCATCCTCAGGGACGAAGGATGAAGCCCCCTGGCCCAGGCCCCCTGCTGCTGCTGCTTTTCAGGAGGAGCCCTCTTCATTACATAAAATGGTGGAACGTGGCTAGTTTTGCTGCATCCCATGCCTGTTCAGGAAGGTCACCCTCTCTCTGCAGCCCCCCCCCCCCAGCTCCTCCCCTTAGATCTGAGGACTTGGAAGACCAACGCCATGTGTCCCTAACACTACAGAGCTTAGTGTGGCCTGTCTCCAAATTAGGTATAAACGGAGTTATACTTCATGTATTCTTTGCAACTCACTGTCGAAGCTCAACTGGTATAAACCGTCTGTTTCTACTGCTGCATGGTTTCCCATTGGGTGACCACAGCTCACCTTATTCATCCAGTCCTCTGTAGATGGGCTTGAGCTACCTTCAGTCCTCCTCTCCCCTCCTATTTTCCACCCCTTTCTCCCCTCTTCCTTTTTCAACCCCTCCTTCTTCACAGTTGTAAGCAGCTCTGTTTTAAGCATTGGTGCCCGTGGACACTGGCGTACATGTGCCAGAACTCATTGCTGGAGCGGGCTGTGCACCTCTGACTTTGTCATACAGCGTCACCTTAGTTCCCGAGGGAATCGTGCAATTGACACACCTTCTTCACCCGCTTGTTCACCATCTGCCACCAGGGATGTGTATCCTAGTTAGTGGCCGGCCCCCATTTGAAATGAAAGCCCCCTGAGGGCAGGGAGCCCACCTGCCTTAATAGGCCCTGCACCCTGGAATCAGCCCGGCTCCCAGCTCCTAGGGAGTTTTTAGGAAACCAGGTGCAACTCGAAATTCCTCACGCTCCAAGACACTTCTTGTCAGAGGTTAGGCTTCCTCCATACCCAGCTCAGGAGTGAGGCTGTGCTGTCAATGGTTGCTGTGAATTTCTTCACAGGGCCACTTCCAAGTCTCCCCCTTTTCCTTGCTGCCCGCCCCCACTCCCTTGACGTGGGATAAGGCAGTGCAGGAAATACGTGCATCCTCGCTTTCCATGGCCGGCGTCCAGCTGCACCTAGGCCTGGCTGCTCCCGTCTCCTGTTACCTCTCACAGAGGCAGGTCTCCAGCTCCTGCCTCCCTCCCACTCTGCACCCCGCCAACCTGGAGATCCCCCACCTGTCTCACAAGGGCGGGCTCCTCAGGGCTGCACACCCCTCCAGCTCTCCTGTTTCTCACCTCCCTTTCATGGCTAAGTTTCCGGAACAGTTGCTAAGAGGATGTGCTCTGTCTCCAGGTATAACATTACGTTCCACCTTCCCACCTGGGCGCCGTCTGGCTTCAGGCAGAGGGTGAACAGGCAGGCCCTGCTTCTCCTTCCTGGGAGGGGGCCAGGCAGTGTGGAGAGCAGGCCTGGGCTCCTGAGACACTTGGGCTAAGGTTCTTCATGCTGCCGTGGCTTTGGGGCCTCACCTAACTGTCCCTGTCCAGCTGCGAGAGACATGGGGGATAACATTCCAATTATCATATGACATTTCCCTGAAGCAACACTTGTTTTCTGGGTCTGTGTTTGTACACCCCTGAGTTTGAATCCAGTCTCTGCCACTTACCGGCTGTGTGACCTGGGGCAACTTACTGCACTTCTCACCGTTCCTTATTCTGTACAGCAGGGTAAAAACCGTGCCCATATGCTAGATCCTATGAACATTAAATCAGTTCATACCAGGTGAGTTTAGGAGGTGCCCTCAAACTTAGGAGCACTCAATAAACACTGGGTAGTATTTTATCATTGTTATGCTTTTGGCAAATAGTAAATGATTTTTATAGAAAGCACCCTTTGTGTTATAGTGTAAGAAGAGAGTAAAGTTTTGATAGAGGTTGAGAGAGAGAGAGAGGAGAGAGAGAGAGAGAGAGAGAGAGAGAGAGAGAGAGAGAGAGAAAGAGAAGGGGGTTTATTTTAAGTGACTGGCTCATACAATTGTGGAAGCTGGTAAGTCTAAAATCTCTGGGCAGGCTGCATGCTGGAGACCCAGGGGAGCGCTCATGTTGAGCTCAAGTCTGAAGTGAATGTAGAGGCAGAATACCCTCTTCCTCTGGGAAGGTCAGTCTTTTTCTCTTGGGACCTTCCACTGATTAGACAAGGCCCACCCACATTAGGAAGGATGACTTGCTTTACTCATAGTCTCCTGATTTAGTTGTTAACCAGATCTACCAAATATCCTCAAAGGAACAGCCAGAGCAGTGTTTGGTTAAACCAGTGGTCAGCAAACCGCGGCTTGCCAACCACATGCGCGGCTCCTCGGTTTGCCACTCTGTTGACTAATGAGTTTGCCGACCACTGTCATATACTACCCTTTACCTCTTTGCACATAATATACCACAATTGCCTAATCCTCACAGCTTCCAACATTAGTAACATTTAGTCTAGTCCAGTGGTCGGCAAACTCATGCGTCTCACGAGGCGCAGTTTGCCAACCACTGGGTTAAACATCTGGGCCCTGAGGCCTGGCCAAACTGACACATAGGAGCAACCATCACAGATGGCGGCAGACTCAACCCTGAAGCAGCGCGGCTAATGGCGCCAGGAAAGAAGCTGAGTGTGTGGATGGGAGTCAGTGAGAGCAGAGTGGGCAGAAGGTTTTGCCTTGGCTTTGCTTTTGGTTTAAAGATGAGATAGACTCTCACAGTGAGAGGTTCTCAAAGTGGGATCAGCAGGGTCCCCATCACCTGGGATCCTGTTAGAAACTCCAGAACCCCACAACTCTGGATCACAAACACTGGTTATTTGGGTTAACAAGCCTTTGGGCAATTCAGTGAGTTCAGTGTGAGCATCACTGAATACACTCTGTGCTGGAAGAGGTGGGACCAGGCTAAGGGAGCAGGTGGAGATGTCTGGGAGAGGGGATGTTCTGGCAGGTGTATCAGCGGAGGCCTGAGGGAATGTGGCCTGGAGGCCAGTTTGGCCCAAGGCAAGTGTGGGTGTCAAGGACAAATGTGGGTGGTGTTGCCTCAGGAGGGGCGGGAAGGGGGATGGCACGCACTTCACTTGGGGAGGAAAGGGCCTGCATTTTAGGACACTCGGTCAGGGGACTTGCCTTCCGGAAGTCAGATGCAGGTAGTTGTGATGGGGAAGGGGATGAATGATTGCCAGCCTCAAGTGGCCATAGCAAAGCTGGGTTTAGCTTCAGTGAAGGTGGGACCAGGACATTTGTCCACAAGGAAAAGGTTCACTGCCTGCCCCTGGGATGATACCTTTCCAGAGACCCCTCTCCTCAATGGACACCACCTTGAACCATAAAAAACTGCTGCTCTTCAATGGCACGTTTTTAAAAATATGTCTTTTAATTGATTTTTAGAGAGAGAGAGGAAGGAAGAGGGAGAGATAGAAGCATCACTGAGAGAGAAACATCAATTGGCTGCATGCTCCCCACCAAGAGTCGAACCTGCAACCCAGGCATGAGCCCTGAACAGGCATCGAACCTCTTGGTGCCTGAGTGGATGCCCAGCCACAGAGCAACATGGGCCGGGCTATTCAATATGTTCAATGTATTTTAAAAAAAGCATTTTTTTTTTTTTAGTTTTGCCCCACACCTTTCCTGCGTGCTTATTACACTTTAACTTCATGATTTGTTTGCACACCTTCCATGACCCCCCCGACTCATGAGCTCTCTGAGGGCAAATGCTGGGTCACCTTCATCTTTTTACCCCTCAGCCCACCTCGTGGTGCCTGACAGTCACCACAGAGATGTTGACCTGAGCCGCAGTTTGAATCTCTGCCACTCCTTGCTTGAATTTTCCAAACATCCATGGGCACTTCTTCCCAAAAACACTGCCGGCAGGAAGAGCCTGCTACCTGTAATGCCAGCCACAAAAGGATGATGGCCAGGCTCCAGGGTGGGAGAGGGCGCACGCAGGGCCCGCCAGCGTGCACACTCGTGTTCTTGCATGTCCTTGGGATGTGTGGCAGCCCTGGCCTGGCACACATGACTCCCCTCTGCGGGCACTGAGGTGTAGAATGCACGCATGGCTTCCTGCCAAACATGGGGAGCTCGGAGGGCCTGCAGCGCGCTTCCCTCCCCGCCTGCCCGCGTCCTTGGGCAGGCGGCGCCGCAGCGGGAGCAGCCGGGCCACCCGGCCACGCCACCCGAGGACCCTCTCTCTCTAAGGACCCCAGGACCCAACTGACCTGGCGCTGCCCGGGCGGCATGCGGCGGCGCGGGGAGGGCGCGCTGGGCTGCTGCGGCCTCTGCACCTGCCCGGGGACGGCCGGAGGTAAAGGGGGGCGGGCAGTCCCTCCTTCCTCTGCGGTGGGGGGAAGGGGCGCAGCGAGAGCCCAGCTGGGAAGAAGCATGGGCGGGGGCGCCTCGGAGAGAGAGAGAGCGAGAGAAAGAGAGAGAGAGAGAGAGGAGAGCTGCGGGCCGCCGAGATCCCCGCGGCGTGCACACTCGGGACTGTCAGGTGATCAGTGGGATGCACACAGTGGGGTTCCAGGTTACGGGGGTTTGTGCTCCCGCAGGGGTCCTCGGTGACCTTGGGGTGAGCCTCTGGGGCTCCCAGGTGAACTTGGGGTGTGCACGCTCGAGGCTCCCAGGTGACCGCACGGGTGCACGCGGAGCTCCCCGGTGGCTGCGGGGACTTGCGGGGCGGGCGCGCTTCCGCTTCCGCCGAGCAGCCCCCACCCTGGCGCAGGGCGCGCCCCTTGGCGGGGCTGGGGACCAATCGAGGGAAGGGAGGCGCTGCCGTGCCCCCCTCCCACCTCCCCAGCCTCGCAGCCGCGCCCCCTCCCCACCCGTGCTACCCCACCCATGAAGCAAGCACCTTCTGGTGCAGAGGAGAGCAGCTGCGGAGGAGCGTTTTGTTCCGCCGGAGGATGAGGTTCTGGCTGAGAAATGAAGAGATGGCTCTGGAGGACATGGTGCAGAGATTAAATGCGGTTTCCAAGCACACGGGTAGGAGGAGCTGCCGGCCTTGAATTCTATGCTAAGCTTGACATCATGTGTTAAATTGTAGGGACATGCGTCTGATTTTTTGTATAACAGCCTTCCTTTCCCCCCCTACCCCCCTGTAGCAGTAATAACAGGGAAGAGCAGGTACGATGGGCATTTATCGGGCAGCTGATAGCTTTCCATGGACAGTCAGCATGATTTTATTCCGCTAGGATCGTTACCGTAATTGCTGGTGGGTGCCACAGGCTTTCTAGGAGATCTCGGGTTTGCATGTGGAGCGGTTGTCTGAAATCTCCTCACTCAACCTGCATTTCAGCCGCATGTGCCACCGCAGCAATGGAGAAAGCCTAAGTGTTCGTGCATGGAAAACCATTTGAGCAGAGGGCTGCTTTCCCAGCCTGGTGTGGGGATGGTGGAGATACGGGCTCATCTGGAGGAGGAAAAAAATCCGGATGGACCAAGTGGTTCTTTTCTCCACCCAATGCAGTTTCACCCAAGACAATTGTGTGAAATTGTTTAGGGTCAAGGGTGGAAGTATAGCGCATTGCTGGACATTCGTTTTCGGTGTTCATTGAAAGGTTGCCTAAAATAAGCCTCTAGAAAGAAGCAAGTAAAATGGATTCGTGTAGGTATAAGAAAAACCTGAGCTGGCGGGCTCTTGCCACTGGCTTTCCATCGGTCACCTCTGAGTTTGCCTGTGCGGGAGGAAGACCCTCGGCATTAACTGGTTTTCCTTGAAATGAAGAGGAAAGAACCCGGTATCGTTAAAAGTGAGTTGCCATATTTCTGTCTGGTGTTGTCATTTAGACCTTGTGGTCTAAATAAGACTTTGTTATCTATCATTACCTTGTGGTCTAAATAAGACTTTGTTATCTATCATTACCTTGTGGTCTAAATAAGACTTTGCTGAGATTAGATTTTGTCAGTTATGTGGTGTAGTGTGTAATTCTTTCTTTCCTCTTTCTTTCCCTCTCTCTTTCTCTACTCCCGCACCTCCCTTCCTCCCTCCCCGCCACCTATAAGTGGAAGATCCCAATGGCTTTTGAGAGCAAAGCAATGCTTACATCAGCATAAGCATCATTGTGTGTGACATTCAGTTTTTAATGGTGATTTTTTGTGATTACAGCTACCGGGCTTATTGTAGATGGGTCAACAGAAAATAAAGCCATTTTTATGCCATCTGGCCCTTATTCTTAGAAAGGCAGTGAGCTCCCTTTCTGGGTGCGGGGTTTGGCGTGTGGCTGAGGCGCAGGGCGCAGGGGACCGCAGCTGGGCGGGCGTGCTCCCACCGGCGCTGGAGGGGAGGGCAGCTCTTCACACCCTCCGCATTGGCCTGGACTCGGAATTACGGAGTGGGAACTGTTCCAAGAGTGATGTCACTCCCTAGCACACAGGGAGGGAGGTTTTTCCTTGAGCTCGGAAAGACGCATGTGCGTTTTGAATCGCTAAGGGTCTATGTCTGAAGAGCAGGCGTGACATTGGCCACTCACCTAATGTGTGATGCGGGCCAGGTCCTTACCTTGACCGTGGACTCACACTAAAGCAGAAACTCCGAAACGTGTGTCCTTTGACACAACTGCGCTGCCAGCAACTACAGATTTCACCAAGACTCTTAAAGCCAGGTCAGCAGATGCCCGGCTTGATGAATATCCAATATCGTTTTGTTAGGCGAAAGGACCCCTGCATCCAGATCCCTGCTTTTCTCCCACAAACACTGCCCCTTTCTTCATTACAGATCCATTTTCACCCAGTCTACATGCGAGGCAGCCCTGGACGGCAGCTGCGAGACATGATGGGGGCTGGAGGGCTGTTTCCCCAGCTGTATTGACACAGTGCCATCCACCGAGCATGGGGGTAGGGATGTAGGTCTGTGTAAACCGACTCGCCAACTCGGGTCTAAATCCCAGGCCCTTCCTCCGTAGCAGAATGGCTTTTACCTGGAGGTTGTTCCACCTCCAGGGTGATTTGGGATCCGTGGCAGGTGTGGGCTGGTGGTACCAGGACATTGGTCTGCATGTTGGTGTAGAGATTCAGGCAGGGGGCCTGACCCACTTAGGATGGATCAGAGGGGAAAGGCTTGGGTTCAGCGACCTTGCACAGAGCTTTGTGGCTATTTCACCTGCACAGAGTTGGACCTTTCATGGCTCTACTCTGAACCGACAGGCATTTTTTCTTTGTCCCCTGGCCCAGACATGCTGCTGTCTTATTTTCACTTCAGATGTCTATGTTGCTCCCACTCGGCAAGGACATACATTATCTAGGTTGGTCTGCATGCACGTTGGACATCCGGTCGGTGAATCTTATCTCTTTCTTGACCTTGAGAATTTAAATTGCATATACTCTTGAAACTGAGCTTTAACCACAAGGCCAGGAGCACTTTCCAGTGACAAAAGCTCCTTTCCATGTGGTAGGGCTCCTTTTCTAGCATTTGCATTATTTGGGCTTTCTATGTATGTGTGTGTGTGTGTGTGTGTGTGTGTGTGTGTGTGTGTGTGTATAGCAATTGGTGAAAAAGTAATAAAGATTTGAGGGAGAAATGCTAATGGGTTTAGTTGATTCAGGCATTTTCCGAATGTGTAACAGTCATCCATGAACTAGAACATCTGAATCATCTGGAGAGAATCATCACAGATTCCTGGGCCCTACTTCCAGAGTTTCTGATTCAGGAATTCTGGGCAGGACCTGAGAACTTGCATTTTTAAGTTCCCAGGTGATGCCGATGATACTAGCCCAGGAACTACAGTTGGAGAACCACTGCAGTGCCATCTTCTCCATTAATTAACCTGGAGCAAAATATTTATTCTTGTTATGGATGAATGGATGAGGATGGATGGGTGGATAAATGGATGAAGCTGCATATGAGACTAAAAATAGAAATGATATCAGATATTGCCCTGAGGACTAACAACTTTTAGCTCTTACATACTGAAGGAAGAAACCCTTGGTTTGCATCAGAACATGAGTGTTGAGGGAAGGTGTGCTGATGAGTCTGCCTTACTCCTCTGGTTGGAGTTCAGCCATGACACTCATATTCTTTGGCCCAAACATCTTCCCACCTGTTCTGTCCCATCTTCTCGTCTTCTACACTAAATATACTACCACCAAGAAGCTTACTTTCAACTGATACCTCACTGGAAGGATGGGGATGTTGTCCCTTCCAGTACTATCATCGCAGCAACATTCGAGTAATGAGTATCCATCCTTGGGATGTGTCCCTCATAAAGAACCCAAGCATCCTGCAGTGGTATTCTCTGTGCACCACATCCAAACTCAGATGCAGAGAGAAGTGAGACTCTTTCAGCGAGTTCTGTTGCTGATATCTCTAGGGAACTCTGAAGTCATACAGTAGAGGTAGCTTTTTTTTTAAATACATCTTTATTGTTCAGATTATTACAGATGTTTCTCTCCCTCCCCCATTGCTCCCCTTCACCTGAT
>PVJN01029053.1:0-26687 GCA_004026805.1 Lasiurus borealis | reverse complement strand
GCCCGCCCACCTGGCCGCTCGGTGCGCCCCGATTGGCCGGTGTTGGCGCGAAGGTCCGCGAAGCAGCCCTCACGCAGGGCCAGCAGGAAACAATAGAGGCCGCGCGCGGAGAGCGAGCGTTCCGTAGCTTCCCCGCCCCTCCCGCAAAACGGTAGACCTCGGGATCCCCCTGGCTTTCCTGCACGCCATGGCCGACAAGGAAGGTGAGGGTGCCGGAGTCACCCGAGGAGGCCGGAGGGGTGCCGCCGGACTTGCCCCGCGGCCTTTCCACGGCCTAACAGCGAGAGCAGGCCCGACCCTGCCGAGCGCGGTCCACACCGCCGGAGGCTGGAGGCGGCGAAGGAGCCCCGCGAGGCGGGCTCACGGCGCCGCGCAGCCGCCGGTGGGGCCCCGGCGGGTGTGTGGTCCCTCCTTGCGCTTCCCGTTGGCCCACACGCCTCTCTCCCGCTCTGCCCTGCACCGCTGCCTCCACCCAGGGGTCGGGGCTCGGGCCTCCTCGCGGGTCCCGTGGACGGGCGCGCAGGGTGGCTGCCCGCGCGGCCGGGCGCCGTTACCTGCGCGGCTAACGGAGCCTCTGGCCGATGACGCGGGAGGAGTCCCAAGCCGCGGAGGCGGAGGGGGTGTTGGCGCCTCCGCCGAGGGGAGATTCGGAAAGACCGGCTCCGTATCGGGACTCGGGAGCCCTACCGGCCGCTTTGGAAGTGTTTTTACGCGGTTTCTGTTGCGTTCGCTAATTTAGATTTTTTTCTCTCTCTCTTTTTTTCCTTTAGCAGCCTTTGATGACGCAGTGGAAGAACGCGTGATCAACGAAGAGTACAAGATATGGAAAAAGAACACCCCTTTTCTCTACGACTTGGTGATGACCCATGCCCTGGAGTGGCCCAGCCTAACTGCGCAGTGGCTTCCAGATGTAACCAGGTGATAACGAGTCTCTTGAACATTGTTTTTGCTGTGTCTTCCTCGGTGTAGATTTGGCACGTTGATTTCTGCCTATTTTTTTTTTTTCCTCCATTCACCCTTACATACAGGGCATAGGATCAAAACTTACTGGTGACATCTTTTTCCTAGACCAAAAAGTGGGCAGAATGTCAAATTACTTTCGCTGATAAGAGGAAACATGCTGTTCTTTTTTTCTGATACCGGGTTGAATAACTATATAACATCATCTTAACAAGAAGTGTTATGATGTGTCCAGTTTTTTTTTAATCTCACGGTGTTTGGTTGTAGCTGGTTGATACAAAGATGAATACAATGTGGTACCTACCTGCCAGGAGCACAGTCTAGTTGAAGAAGCTGGTGTGAAACTAGTAGCTACAGTTGTATGTTCTCAGAGCACTTTCCGAAAGATACTTAGGATGCTCAGAACTAACACCGGAAGGTAGGATGTTTTGCAGGTGAGGAATTATGCACGGTGGGAGATTAATCGCATATATTTCGTACTCATGTACCTCTTAATAG
Organism: Lasiurus borealis; assembly: GCA_004026805.1. Taxonomy (NCBI): domain Eukaryota; kingdom Metazoa; phylum Chordata; class Mammalia; order Chiroptera; family Vespertilionidae; genus Lasiurus; species Lasiurus borealis. Next base: position 25,229 of record PVJN01029053.1, on the reverse strand, counting down.
AAGAGATTAAAATAATTTGGCCTTTTTTTTTTTTGAGGGTCTAAGTGCCATTTGCAAGGCTTACAAATTTAAATAAGATCCTTCCCTGCCTTGACTTCGTATGTATAACCTATAACATTAAATTATCATGAGAGTGGCAAAGATAAAATGTGAGAGTAAGAAAAAATTGCCTCCACAGGGTATGAGGAGAGGCTCAAGTTTTAGTAAAACCAGTGTGCCAGTTGGAATAATGGGTTTTCTATTATAAAACTCTTCTAGTTTTGGAACACTTAAAAATTATATTTTATGGTGCTCAATTCGGCAGCACATATACTAAAATTGGAACGATACAGAGATTAGCGTGGCCCCTGTGCAAAATTAACACGGAAATTTGTGAAGCGTTCCATATTTTTTTAAAAATTATATTTTATGTATACTAAAAAATAAATTCTTAGTCTTTAAAAGTCTATACTTCACTCAAGTAATAGAAATTTGATAATAGATTTTAAAAAGTTGATATAGATTTTATTAAGTTAAGAATGAGGCTGTTACCTTAGCAATAGCATTTTAAAAATGGGGAATTCTGTCCTACGGTTGTTAAATAAAACCATAATAAATACCTAGAAATTTGTAATTGGGAGCTTTATCATTACCAGGAGTTCCCATATTCAACTGATCATTAGAATCAGCCATAAAAAAAGAATGAAATCTTGCCATCTGCAACAATATGGAGTGAAATAGAGAAAAACAAGTACCATATGACTTCAGTTATGTGGAATCAAAACAAGCAGAACAGAAAGAGACTCTTATACAGAGAACATTTTGACAGTTGCCAGATGGGAGGGTGGTTGGGCAGCTGGGTGAAAAGGGTGAAAGGATTAAAAAGTACAAATTGGTAGTTACAGAATAGTCAAGTGGGTATAAACTACAGTATAGGGAATATAGTCAGTAATGTAGTAACTGTGTATGGTGTCAGGGTAATAGACTTAATCAGGGTAATCACTTCATCCTATATAATAAAAGGCTAATATGCAAATCAACTAAACAGCTGAATGACTGGTTGCTGTGACATGCACTGACCACCAGGGGGCAGGCATTTGTAATTGTTAGGCATTGCGGTGAGTGTGAATTCAAAATTTAAGGTGAGGTTTTTATCATCCTCCAGTTGGTGGTACATCTGAATTTAGAGGACTTGGTGGTCAGTGCGCTGCTCAGCCAGAAGTTGGCAACCGGACATTCCCTGAGGGCACAGGCCAGACTGAGAGACACCCCTCCCCCCAAATTTCGTGTACCGGGCCTCTAGTTGAAAAATAAAAAATTTTTCAAACATTAAGAAAAATTAGTTGCAGAATACTTGATGAGAAATGGTTGGTGATTCCAGATTTAACAGTCACATGCCAAATTATAGTGAACCAGTGGGTCCCAAATATTGGTCACCCCATACCTACTAAATCATTCTGGAATCCCAAAGGCTCCCTTATAGTGTAGTGATTAGCTAGGTTTGCAAAGCAATGAATTAGAATATATTCTTCAAAGCTAAAATCTGTGCTATCATCTTATTTGCTTTCTACTCTGACAGATAAACCTTTCTGTAATATTTGACATTGATGACATGATCCAAATACCCTATCCTTTTTCTTCCCTTTTTAGTATTCTCATATAACTGTTCTGTTTTTGTAATGGTGAAGATTACTTATAAGCAAGCATCTCTAATACCAAGTGCTTAGATTTTTTGTGTATATGTTTTGACTTTGATGTTTATTCACATCCTTTAAAAAAGTTGTAGCTCTATAAAATTCTCCCCTCACTTCCTCTGATTCTTCTTTTTTATTTTATTGATTTTTTTACAGAGAGGAAAGGAGTGGATAGGGAGTTAGAAACATCTACATTTTTTTGGATTTAAATATATAGATGTCCATCACCTCTTTGCAGAGGAATTCATATTGGTTATCTTAGACCTAACTTCTGGCTCTTCATATATTTTCAGCTGCCTAGAGTCTAAGCTTAATCTGTTTCTTAGCCTTCTCTCCCACTATGCTTTCCCATACCTAGAGTTAGATTTGAACTTGTCTTACCTAGTTCTGTTACTTAGTAGTTGTGTGATCTCAGGCAAGCTGTTTAATCTTTGTAGTGTTATGGTATTTCAATGATAAAAGTTATATTCAATGCTTAACATGGTGTCTGGCACTTGGTAGACCTTCCCCTTTGCTTAGTTTCCCTGTTTTTGGACTACCTGCTTATCTTCCAGTTGTATTCCCGTATACCTTTCATGTGTATATTGACTTGTGTTTTAATCATTTGTGTACATGACTGCCTAATTGTCCCTGGTTTTTTGAGGCCAAGAATCATGTCACAATCATTATGCGTCCATTGTTTTTGGAGCAGTGTGTCCAAGCAGTTTGGAAATATTTGAGCAATTAATTTACTAATGTTATTTCCTTTCCTTTTGATGAGGTTAACCTAAAGAAGTAACCTAAATGTTAGTATACACAACAATTTTTTCTTTATATCCAACCAGTGTGTAATAGATGAGTAATTAATTCCCATTTTATTTTGTTAGACTTTTCCCCCAAAGCAGTTGTAAATTTTCGATCAAGCTGGTCCTTGAATAATGTTTTGTTCATTCTAAAGTTGATGAGATGCCATAGGAACTTAACTTTTGTTTATATACTTTAGCATGTAGTAAAATTGGCTCCATTGTATATGTAATTTTGCTTAAAGTCACAGAACCTATCAATGTTAACTGAGGATTTACTGTACTTAAAAAATTCAGTGCTATGTAGTCTTCCTTGTACTTGGCTCTGTGGAAGTTACTTTAAAAGTAAATAATGACCCTGGCTGGTGTAGATCAGTTGGTTGAGTGTCATCCCATACACATGCCTGGGTTGCGGGTTCGGTTCCCAGCAGGAGGCAGGCAATCAATGTTTTCTCCCTTTCTTTCTCTCTCTAAAATCAATAAAAACATTTTTTTTAAAGTAGAAAATTATTTTCTCTTCCCAAGACTGTGTTGTAATAGTGCTTTTGCATAGATGTATTTGTTACTGATTTGAATGGTGACCATATATTGCTATTACAGACCAGAAGGGAAAGATTTCAGCATTCATCGACTTGTCCTGGGGACACACACATCGGATGAACAAAACCACCTTGTGATAGCCAGTGTGCAACTCCCTAATGATGATGCTCAGTTTGATGCTTCACACTACGACAGTGAGAAAGGAGGTAGGAATCTTAAAAGTGAAAGAAGGAGTCTATGAGATATATTTTTCATATCTTTGAATTGCCATGAAAAGAATGTTCAGTATGATAAAGGAGCCTCAAGATAGAAACAAGATGTGAAGCTTCGGAAAGTCTGAGTTTGCAATAGAGACATTGGATTTCAAAATACATACTTAACATAGAGTTGGTTCTGTGCCTTTTTTATAAACCTTCCTCTACTAAATTTGGTGCTGGGGGTATTTCTAGAATTGAAAGAAGCAAAAATCCACCATATATTTTTGCTGTTCATGCACACATCCTTCAATGTGGGACGTGCTGCCCCAAGAGAGTGAAAATTGGTTTTTGGGGAAAAGTGTGTTTGAAAACAACCTTATTCTTTGAATGTATAAAGCACAGATATACATAGCACATGTAAATAGATAATACAGTATATCTGGTATTAAATTCCCATGGGTGTCTAGAAAATGTCTTACAAGGTTTCTTAGAGAGGCAATAATGGAAAAAAAAGATTTGGGAAACGCTGGCTTAAATTACCCTTTCTAGGTTTGAAGTGGTAAAAATGACAACTATGGCTCTTGCTACATATATAAAAATTAAGTGAGCCATTTAATTATATCCTAATTTTAGGAGATAAGGGTTTCACTTCATGAAATACTTTTTCTCTTATAAGAGGTACAGTGAGTGAGTTTCCTTTATTGCTATCCTTGAACTCAAATTATTACTGAGAAGTAGAAGATAGCCTCTAAGATTTGTGCTCTGATAAATAGATGTTTCATTTATATTGTCTTAGATTTCTTCTGATTAGCAGAATACATTCTTTTATCTAAGTTATTTTGGGCTCCAGTTATTTTCCAGTATTGTAATGTGCTGTTGATCTTTTGAGCATTCCATATTTAGCTTAGGATGATGCAGAATGCAAAATAACTTCTTAGGATAAAGGTCAGCAAATACTTTGTGTCACTGACCCAAATGTGTAGCTGTAAAATATGATTACTGGAAAGTTATTTTCTGGATAGGCATTAGTGATGAGGGGCAGGAGGGGGCACCCTGAATTTAGACTTGGGCTGCAGTCCTAGATATGCCACTCATTAATTGTGGTTTTAGGTAACTCTTTTAGCCTTTTATTAGATAAAGTTAAATTTTTTTTAGGACTTTTGGTTAATATTTAGGAACAAAACAAATAATTTGGTAATAAAATAAGTTATTTTTATTTATTTATTTATTTTAATATATTTTGATTTTTTACAGAGGAAGGGAGAGAGATAGGGAGTTAGAAACATCGATGAGAGAGAGATATCTATCATGCCTCTTGCACGCCCCCTACTGGGGATGTGCCCGCAACCAAGGTACATGCTCTTGACTAGAATCGAACCTGGGACCTTTCAGTCCACAGGCCGGTGTTCTATCCACTGAGCCAAACCGGTTTTGGTTAATAAGTTATTTTTAAATATCAAAGCAAATATAAAACGATATGGGAATCCCCATAAACCTGTTCTTATCCTCACCTGGAGATATTTTTTCATTGATTTTCCAGAGAGAGTAGAAGGGGAGGTAAGGGGGAGAGAAACATTGATGTGAGAGAAACACATCGACTGGTTGCCTCCAACATGCAACCCCAACACTCTCCTCCTTATACCCCCCCAGGTTCATGCCCTTTATTGGTAATTGAACCGAAACCCTTTGGTCTGTGGGCCTGTATTCTAACCATTGAGCAATGCTGGCCAGGCCAGAAACCTACCCTTTTTGATGGCTGTATACTATACTATAATTAACCATCCTTATGTATGGACATTTAAGTGGTTTCCAATCTTTTTGCTTCAAAAACAATTCTTGTGTGCGCAACTTAGGTAGTTTTGCTGTAGATTAATTTTGAGTATAATGTTTATAGAGCAAGAACATTCTCAAGTATAATTGATACTGTTAACTTTCTCACCAATAGCAGAAGTATTTGTTGTTTCTCTATGCCCTTGCCAACATTGAAGTTAATACTACAGTCTTACTTCATTTTGCTTTTTAAGTTATTCATGATATTGAACTTGTTTTAAAATATTTGTCTTTGTCTGTCTTCATCTGCCTATTTATGTATTTTGCTTTTTATTTCCTATTATCTATGTACTAGAGGCCTAGTGCACGCATTTGTGCACCAGTGGAGACCCTCAGCCTGGCTTGCAGGATTAGGTTGAAACTGACTCTCCAGTATACCCTGAGAAGTCCTGGATTGTGAGAGTGTGCAGGCCAGGCCAAGGAACTCCACCGGTGCACTATCAAGGACAGGGAATGCGGGAGGTTGGCCAGCTGGGGAGGTACTACAGGAGGGCTCTAGGGTGTGTCTGGCCCATCTTGCTCAGTCCTGATCAACTGGACCCCAACAGCAAGGTAACCTACCAGTCAGAGCGTCTGCCTCCTGGTGTTCAGTACACATCATAGGGAGCAGTTGATCAGCCTTAGCATATCATTAGCATATTTCTCTTTAATTGGTTGAATGGACAGCCAGACACTTAGCATATTGGGCTTTTATTATATAGGAGGATAAAGTAGGTTATCCCCAATAAATAGGTTGTGGATCATTTTACCATGTTTATTTTATAATCTTAAAGGCTTATCTAGAAGCAATATGTTTTTAATTGCCCAACATTGTTCTGATATCCTTCGGATTTTGAAAGACCTTATTCCAAGATTTTTTTTTAAATAGCTGTTGTTTTCTGGTACTTTCAAGTTTTGACCATTAAAACTTCAAAATCTTTCTGGTGTTAGTTATGGAATTAGGGATTCAAGTGTTTTTCTAAGTGGTTAGCAATTTTTTAAATGCCATTTGCTGGCTAATCCATTTTCTCTGCTTGTTTTTGAAATGGCATCTTTTAATATGTATACTCAAGTATTTTTCTGGTAACTGAGTTGAGTGGCATCAAACCAATTCACTTTTATGTACATTTAGCTCTCTTACTAATGCTTATTTGTAAAAAAACAATGAAAAATATCAGTAATATGTATGATATATTAGTATGATTATATAGAATAGATCACCGTAATTAATCCTCTAGGAAGCTGATACTCGGATGTTTTGTAACTTGCCCTACAGTTACACAACATAGCATCTCCCATACTTCTCTTCTTTTTACTTCTCTTCTCCCCTCTCTTCACTTTACCCCCAAAATCTTGAGATCACTGGATAGTTTTGGTGCTTAAAGTGTGTGTTGGTCCCAACAGTGGGTAGAAAGAAGTGGATATAACCTATTGTCTACTAGATAGTTTCCTAGTGTCTCTCATTGGCCAGATAAAATGTCCTTGTTTCTTTCTTACTTTGAATTTACAATATTGATTATGAGATAATTGCTCCTATTTGATTTGAGGAATTGATGGCAGGTAGCTTCAAAATATCATTGAACTTTCAAAGTGAAAGAACTAAAAACTGGCTTAATCTTGTGTTGACATTAGAAAGTATTTGCCTTTTATATTAGATTTAGCCTGGATATAGTCACCTTTTAAGCTCTGAAAATAGGTAAGATGTAAATTTATACTTCAGATTATGTTACTAAGATCTTCAAATGCCAAAAAATATATATATTTTTTTAACAACTTATTTGGGGAATTAGTTTTGTGTGTGTTTCTTTAAGATTTAAACATATATATATGTATATATATATATGTATATATATATATATATATGTATATAAAACAAACTTGTTAAATTATGATAAGGTAAATAAATATTTGACTCAGGATATTACAACTTATTTTTCTTTTAAAACGTTTATGGGCTCAAAAAGTGACTTTGTATAGTAGAAATCAGATGCTAGTTATCTAAGTTTGTAGAGGTAGGAGCTTGGTTAAGAAAGACATGACAGTGCCTGCTGGAGGGCTAGGTGTTTGATGGGTGGTGGTTCCCTTGATGTATTATACTTACGTAAAAATTTGTCAGGCTAGACATTTAACTGTGTTATGTTACACCTCCAATTTTTAAAATGTTTTATATAGAGAGCAACAAGGTAGGGATACAGTTAAATCTTGATAGTTTTCAGTTTACTATTCAGTCATGCTCCACATGGTCAGTGATGAACCACATATACAAGTATTCCCATAAGATTATAATGCAGTTGAATTTCCTTGAAGAAATGGAAAGATATATACTTCAGGAATTTTTTCCTCTGTGACAGGTACAATATCTGGGGTTTGGCAGTAGATTCCCTCTCACAGAACCTCAATTTTGAGTATGCAGATTATGTCCCAATCAGTCAGCCACTGACTCTTGTGGCACAGAAAAGGTTGTCCTTCCAGCACTATATTCAGAGGACACTTACCTCCCTTCCAGTTCTAACTTGAATGGTCTTCGAGAACATAGCTGTACATTTCCTTGTTGAGGACCTAAGATCCTGTACAAGCACACAGGTCTACAGGATCTACCTGAAGTATTAAGTACCACTGCCACTTCAGTAAAAGCTTCCTGTGGTAGTATGAAGCCATCTAGTCTCTGTACTTTGGAAATATTTTCAGGTTATTGTAAGTTTTATTTCTTCATCAATTTAATGCCAGAGAGAGCCCTTTGTGGAAGATAAGTTTAATGAAGCCAAAAAACAAATTGCTAAAGTCAAAATATTGAGCCCTCGCCCAGTGTGTCAGTTGGTTGGAGTGTCGTCCTGTACACCAAAAAAGGTGGGGGTTCAATCCCTGTTCCAGTCAGGGCACGTATGGGAGATAACAGATTGATCGATTTTTCTTTCTCACATCAATGTATGTCTGTTTATGTTTGTGTCTCTCCCCTTTCCTTTTCTCCCTTCTCTCCCCTCTTTCTCTCCCTCTAAAAATCAATAGGAACATAGCCGGGGGTGGCCATAGCTGGTTTAGCTTAGTGTAAAGAGTATGGGCCTGCAGACTGAAAGGTCTGGGATTTGATTCTGGTCAAGGGCACAGGCCTAGGTTGCAGCTCGATCCCCAGTGGGGGGGGGTGCAGGGCATGCAGGACGCAGCCAATCAATGATTCTCTCTTAACATTGATGTCTCTATCTCTCTCCCTCTCCCTCTCCCTTCCTTTCTGAAATCAATAAAAATATTTTTTAAAAAACTAAAAACAAAAACATCTTCAAGTGAAGATTAATAAAATTGAGTCTGTAGTTCTACACCCTCTCCATATTAAACACTTTTTATGAGTAGCACAGAGTTCCTTAATCTAGCCACTATTTATGCAAGGGCCAAAACCACATTGCCAAGACAATCTTCAGTGTTTGTTTTTATCTCTGGGGCATCTTGATTTTTTATTCCTACTAATCTTTAGGCCTCCTGACAGTCACTGTTAATGGTCATCTACACTTTACCTAGCCAATTCCTCCTCCGTATTTCCAATCAGCCCACATTCCTGTTCACAGAGCAGCCTTGACAGCTTTGATGTTCTGTTTCTGACCCTGTCAGCAGACAGCAGGGGGGGATCTCGTGGGACAGTTATAAAGTCTGTGGTAGTGTACAGTAATATCCTAGGCATTCAGTCACCAGCTCACACAGCAACTTCCAGTCCTACAAGTTATGTTTATGATAAATGCCTCATTTGGGTGTAGCATTTTTTTATCCTCTATACTGTATCTTTACCATATCTTCTATGTTTAGATACACAAGTACTTATTATTGTGTTACAGTTGCCTGCAGTGTTCAGTGCAGTGACATTGCTATACACACAGGTTTGTAACCTAGGAGCAGTAGGCTATATACCATATAACTAGCCTAGGTGTGTAGTGGGCTAGATATTCTAGGGCTGTGTAAGTGCACTCTATGATGTTCACACAATGATGAAGTTACCTAACACATTTATTAGAATGTTTCCCAGTTATTAAGTGACCCATGACTACATTAGTACCACAGTCTTTCTACAAATTTTGCCTTTTGACAGGTGAGCTTCAACTTGCAAAACTTCTAATAATTATTATTATTATTTTATCTTTATTGTTGAAAATTCCCTTTCCCCCTCTCATTGACCCATGCCCCGCCCCCTCACCCCAGGCCTTTACATCCTATTGTCTGTGTCCATGGGTTATGCATGTATGCATACAACTTCTTTTGTTGGTCTCTTTCCACCCAATCTCCCCTTCCCTGCCTTCTCCGAGATTCCAGTCTATTCTTTGCTTCTATGTTTCCGGACCTATTTTGTTCATCAGTTTATTTTGTTGGTTATATTCCACATATTCTAGTTATTTTTTAATAGATAAGTCCTTATCTTTATAAAACCTCAATTATAAATCTTCTATGCTGATTTTGTTGTTAATTCTCACCTGATGATATTTTTTTCATTGATTTTTAAAAAGTGGAAGGGAGCCTTAACCATTTGGCTCAGTGGATAGACCGTCAGCCTGTGGACTGAAAGGTCCCAGGTTTGATTCCTGTCAAGGGCATGTGCCTTGGTTGGGGGCACATCAATAGGATGTGTGCAGGAGGCAGCTGATCGATGTTTCTCTCTCATCAATGTTTCTAACTCTCTATCCTTCTCCCTTCCTTTCTGTAAAAAAATCAATTAAAAAAAAAGTAGAAGGGAGAGGGAGAAATATTGATATGAGTGACACATCAAATGGTTGCCTCACGCATGCTCCCCAACCAGGGCTGGGGATCGAGGCTACAACCCAGGTACATGCCCTAGTCTTTTTTTTTTGTAATATATTTTATTGATTTTTTACCAAGAGGAAGGGAGAGAGAGAGGAATAGAGAGCTGGAAACATCGATGAAAGGGAAACATCCATCAGCTGCCTCCTGTACACACCCTATTGGGGATGCCCCCTCAACTAAGATACATACCCTTGACCGGAATTGAACCTGGGACCTTTCAATCCACAGGCCGACACTCCATTCACTGAGCCAAACTGGTTAGGGCCATGCCCTAGTCTTAAATCAAACCTGTGACCCTCACTCTGAGGGCTGACGCTCTAACCATTGAGAAACACGGCTAGGCCTATGCTGATTTCTTACAGTTAGGAAAGCCCTCTGTTTAGTATATACCCAATACTGAAATAACCCATATTTTATAATGATTACTTACTGCTCTGTGGGCTCCATGCCAGTTATTGCTCTTCCCTTATTATTGGTATCTCTTTTCTGTTAAGCTTTTTTCATCTGTAGTTAGGTCCCCATTTTATTTGTTTTGGTGTGTGTGTGTGTGTGTGTGTGTGTGTTGTTAATCCTCACCTGAGAATATTTTTCCATTGATTTTTAGAGTGGAAGAGAGAAACATCGGTGTGAGAGAAACACATCCAATGGTTGCTTCCTGACCAGGGCCCGGGCCCGGGCCAGGGAGGAGCCTGCAACCAAGTCCCGTGCCCTTAACTGGAATCAAACCCAAGGACCCTTTGGTCCACAAGCTAACGCTCTATCCTAGTGGTTGCCAACCTTATGAACCTCATGGACCACCAGTGGTCTATGGACCACCAGTTGGTTACCGCTGCTCTATTCAGCTAGGGCTATGTCCCCTTGTTTGGACTAGAAGTTACTTGAAATCATGCATCATATGCCTTCTTTTTTTTAATTGTAGGTGCTCCATGGTCTACAGCATTGGTCAGCAAACGGAGGCTTGTGAGTCGTGGTTTGCCGCTCTGTTGACTAATGAGTTTGCCGACCACTGATAGTGGCTTAATCATAAGAAACAACAACAACCTGTAATTATTGGAATTGAGAGTCTAGATCAGCGGTCTGCAAACTCAATAGTTGTGAGCCGAGGTTTGCCTACCACTGACTACAGGTCTTTATAAAAAACTTGTTTAATGTGGGTTTTTCTCTTTCACAGTCTATTTTGAACTTCTATTTTTAGGTTTTTAACTTATTTGAAAATTTTGGTTTTCAACTTGTAAAAGTTATTTTAAAGTTGAAAGTTATCTAATCTGTCCTAGCCAGTTTGGCTCAGTGAATGGAGCGTCGGCTTGTGGACTGAAGGGTCCCAGGTTCGATTCCAGTCAAGGACACGTTACCTTGATTGCGGGCACATCCCCAGTAGGGGTTGTGCAGGAGGCAGCTGATCAATGTTTCTCATCGATGTTTCTAACTCTCTGATCCTCTCTCTCCCTTCTTCTCTGAAGAATCAATAAAATATTTTTTTTTAAAAAAAAAGAAAGTTATCTAATCTGCTAGCCATATTACTCATCTGTGTCTTTGCTTTTTGAAAGATTTTTATCCTTCAAAGTATAATATGTACTTGTGCTGTTGACAGCATTTTCATTTATTCCCAGAACTTGCTTTTTGGATAAGGTACTTGGGGCTTAGAAATTGAAGGCCTTCCCCCAAAACACCAAGCTAGTAAGCAGCAGAATCAATTAGGCTAAGGTGTGACTCTTTATTTAGGTACCTTATCATTCTGTCTTGTATAATTCTTTTGACTAATCATTGACTGCTTTTGTTTATGTTATGTTTGCCAAGATTTACATAATCACAAATAATGTTGTGTTTTACATTTTATAATAGTACTTGGGAGAACTTTAAGGGCATGCAATAGTCAAATATGAATTTTAAAAATACTGTTGTCTAGTCCTCGCCTACCTGGTTTATTTCAGCCAGGCATTACGGTTGCCAAGTATAAGTGGGGGATTGGAAAAATGAAAGAGCTCTTGTGGCTCTGTTTTTCCTCACCGGACTAAGAGAAACTCTGTAGGAAAAAGATGCGGTGTGATATTTCAGATTACCCCAAACTGGAGCTTTAGAAATATATAAGAGGGACTCTTTAGTACAAAGTACATTATGTACTTCATAATCATTAAAATAGTAACTTGGGTTTTATTTACTCAGCACACTTTTTTGGTACTTTAATGATATTTGAAAACTACTTATTGAGAACCTACTTTTGAAGTGGAGTCCATAGTGTTCCTTAATTTTATTTATTTATTTTAGAGAGGAAGGGACAGGGAGAGAGAGAAACATCAATGATAGAGACATTTGGTTGGCTGCCTCCTGCACATCTCCTGCTGGGGATAGACCTGCAACCCAGGCATGTGCCCTGATTGGGAATCGAACCATGACCTCCAGTTTCATAGGTTGGTACTCAATCACTGAGCCACAATGGCCAGACTGTTTAATTTTAGGTAGTAATATAATATTCTTACTAGGTACGAGAGTTGAAAGTGTGCTAGGCTCAGGATCAGAAAAATAAGAATTCAGTTTATGTTCTGCCATAGTCATGTCACACTTCGGTGTAAAATTTTTGGAGATATTAACTATCTTCCCTACTCTGTAGGGTTGTGGTAATCAAAATAAAGGATGTGAAAGCACTTTATGATGCTAACAAATGTCTAGATTACTTCTAGTATTATGCTAACTTGTTAATAAAAAGCCTTGTCTGCTTTGAATGAAATGTAGAAAGTAGCTTTGTTTGTCTTCATTTGCAATTAATTTCTTATTTACAGAATTTGGAGGCTTTGGCTCTGTTAGTGGAAAAATTGAAATAGAAATCAAGATCAACCATGAAGGGGAAGTAAACAGGGCACGTTATATGCCACAGAACCCATGTATCATTGCAACAAAGACTCCATCCAGTGATGTTCTTGTTTTTGACTATACAAAACATCCTTCTAAACCGGGTACGTGCTCTCTTCAATTCAAATACAAATGAGTCACTGTGGAATACATTGCTCCATTCAGTCTTAGTTGCTTTTGTTATTCCTTGCATAACTTAATATATTGTCATTTATATTGATATGTGTGGATATTCTTTAAGTGAAAAAATGCTTCTTTACATAGAATGATGGTGCAGCTTAAGCATTGTATATTTGGTCATAATGGGTCTAGATCGTAATATTAAGAGCTTTAGAGCTCTTTTTTAAATATATATATTTTTATTTCAGAGGGAAAGGGAGAGGGAGATGGGGAGAGAGAGAGAAACATCAGTGATGAGAGAGAACCATCAATCGGCTGCCTCCTGCGAAGCCCACACTGGGAATTAAGCCGGCAACCTGGGCATGTGCTCTGCCTGGGAATCAAACTATGAACTGCTGGTTCATAGATTGATGCTCAACCACTGAGCCAAGCTGGCTGGGCAAAGTTTTAGACCTTTGGATAAAAATTGCATTATACTCAGTAGATCCATAGAGGCAGAGAAATTAATAGTCTTGATGTGTCTTACTTTGCAGATCCTTCTGGCGAGTGCAACCCAGACTTGCGTCTCCGTGGACATCAGAAGGAAGGCTATGGGCTTTCTTGGAACCCAAATCTGAGTGGGCATTTACTTAGTGCTTCAGATGACCATGTGTGTATCCTGTCAATTTTGAAGCAAATCTGGGCTTGTTACCAGTTTCTTTTCTGGGATATGTGGGGAAGTGAGAATCTTCTTTTCTAAAATAGTTAATTTTACATTTAAGACCATCTGCCTATGGGACATCAGTGCTGTTCCAAAGGAAGGCAAAGTTGTGGATGCGAAGACCATCTTTACAGGACATACAGCAGTAGTAGAAGATGTTTCCTGGCATCTGCTCCATGAGTCTCTGTTTGGGTCTGTTGCTGATGATCAGAAACTTATGATGTGAGTAGAACCCATTTTTTAATTTTTTTCTTGATAAATTATCTAAATTTTATTTTTAGTTGCCCATTTCAATCTTTTTTTTTCCTGTTTTGTTGTTGTTGTTTTTTATACTAAAGCTGGGATACTCGTTCAAACAATACTTCCAAACCAAGCCACTCGGTTGATGCTCACACCGCTGAAGTGAACTGCCTTTCTTTTAATCCTTATAGTGAATTCATTCTTGCAACCGGATCAGCTGATAAGGTTAGTTTGGTTTATTTTTAAAGAAAACTGAACTTCTCTGGCTTCTTTTGAATGCAGAGATCTTTTACGTAGGGGGTTGTTTTTTTCTCATAAAAAAAAATTGATTACTCTTTCTTTCCATTCTTTACATAGACTGTTGCCTTGTGGGATCTGAGAAATCTGAAACTTAAGTTGCATTCCTTTGAATCACATAAGGATGAAATATTCCAGGTAAGAGAAGCTAAAGCTGCCCTGATGGTTTGGCTCAGTAGTTAACAGCGGTGGCCCACCAACCAAAGGATCGCTGGTTCAATTCCTGCCCAAGGTCACATACATCAGTTGCAGGTTCAATCCCTGGTTGTGGTATGAGGGGGAGGCAATCAGTCTATGTGTCTCTCTCACATTGATATTTCTCTCTTTTCTCCCCCCTCTCCCTTCCATTCTCTTTGTAAAAAAAAAGGAAAAAATAGCTTCAGGTGAGGATTTTTTTTAAAAAGAAGCAGCAATTAAGGCTATAATTTTTTTTTACTTAATTTAATTTTTTATTTTTTAAATAAATTTTATTGATATAAAGAGGAAGGGAGAGGGATAAAGAGTCAGAAACATCGATGAGCCAAGACCGGTTTGGCTCAGTGGATAGAGCGTCGGCCTGCGGACCGAAGGGTCCCAGGTTCGATTCCGGTCGGGGGCATGTACCTTGCTTGCGGGCGCATCTCCAGTGTGGGGTGTGCAGGAGGCGGCTGATCGATGTCTCTTTCTCATCGATGTTTCTGGCTTTCTATCCCTCTCCCTTCCTCTCTGTAAAAAATCAATAAAATATATTTTAAAAAAAGAAAAAAAGAAAGAAACATCGATGAGAGAGAGACATGGATCAGCCGCCTCCCACACGCCCCCCACCGGGGATGTGCCCCCAACAAAGGTACATGCCCTTGACCGGAATTGAACCTGAGACCCCTCAGTCCACAGACCCATGCTCTATCCACTGGATAGAGTGAAACCGGTGGGTGGGTTTTCAGTCATTATTTCTTCAAATAGGTTTTCAGTATCTTGCTCTCTCTCTTCTTCTGGCACCCCATAATTCTGATGTTAGTACACTTGAAGCTGTCCCAGAGGCTCCTTACACTCTTCCAATTTTTGGATTCTTTTTTCTTTTCCAGTTAAGTGTTTTCTGCTTCTTTGTATTTCAAATCTTTGACTTGATTCTTGCGCTCCTCTAGTCTGCTATTAGGTCTCTATATAATATTAGTTATTTCAGTCAGGGTGTGTTTAATTTCTAGTTCGTCCTTTTTCATCTCCTCTTGGGTCTTGCTAAATTTATCCATCTTTCCTAGGAAATTCTTGAAAAACCTTATAACTGTGGTTTTGAACTCTATATCCAGTCGTTTGTTTTCCTCCATTTCTTTAATTTGTGATCTGTTTCTTTGTCTCCGCATTTTTTTAAATATATATTTTATTGAATTTTTACAGAGGGGAAGGGAGAG
Organism: Lasiurus borealis; assembly: GCA_004026805.1. Classification (NCBI taxonomy): domain Eukaryota; kingdom Metazoa; phylum Chordata; class Mammalia; order Chiroptera; family Vespertilionidae; genus Lasiurus; species Lasiurus borealis. Next base: position 9,857 of record PVJN01029053.1, on the reverse strand, counting down.
GGATAGAGAGCTAGAAACATGGATGAGAGAGAAACATTGATCAGCTGCCTCCTGCACACCTCTACTGGGGATGTGCCCGCAACCAAGTATGTGCCCCTAACTTGAATCGAACCTGGGACCTTTTAGTCCACAGGCTGACGCTCTATCCACTGAGTCAAACCAGTTTTGGCTGTCTCCGCATTTTTGCTGCTTCCCTGAGTTGGTAGAGTAGCTTTGTGTGCTAGGTGTCCTATATAGCCCAGTAGCTTCACCTCCCCGGTAACCTGAGGTGGACTTTCTTGGTGCACCCCTTTGTGGGCTGTGTGTACAGCCTTGTAGTAAAGCCTTGATTGTTGTTGGTATCACTGGGAAAAATTGACCTCCAAGCCAGTTGATTGTGAGGATCAACTGTGTCTCCATCAGGATAACTTCTGTGCTGGAGTCAGCCTTATGAGATAAGACTTGCAAAACTACAAAAGCCTCTGTTCATCTTGGATGGGGTAGAGTCTCAGGGCTTAGCAGACAGCCTTGGCTTTCCATCTATCCTGCCCATCTATCTAGGGGCCCCTGAGACTCAGTGTCCCTCAGTAATCACTGTAGCCCTCTCTGTGCTCACGCACCTCCAGACCTCTGCTTTCACATCTCCTGAGTTTCCGTGCGCTTCTGGGTACCTCTATGAGTCTGGGTCCCCAAGGTCTCATCCAAAACTGGGGTTCAGTGCAGTCAGAAGTGGAGTTCAGAGCAGTTGGAAGATTCAATCTTCCTCCCACTAGAGAAAGCCAGCAGCACAATCAGCAATCAGTCCTCTCTGCGCGCACTAGCGTGTGCACCTCCAGACCTCTGCCTTTTGCGGTTCCGTGAGTTTCGATGCACTCCTCCCTTTTTTCAACAGTCCAGACTCTTCTTGTATGAGTCTCACCTGGAACTGGGGTTCAATGCAGTCAGGAGTTTCTGTCTCCCTCCCACTAGAGGAAACCAGCCAGGCCTCTGCCGCCCGTCCTCTCCACGCACATGTCTCCGTACCTCAGCTTTTTGCAGCTCCTCTGGGTCTCCGTGAGGCCCTCTCTTTTCTTCTAGTTGTAGAATCTGCACTCAGCCACCTTTCCTTTGGTTCTGAATGACGACTGTTTTGTCTTTTAGTTGTAGTTTTGAAATTGTTGTGCAAGGCAGCAGTTTAGGTGTTCACCTATGCTGCCATCTTGTTTTTCTATATATACATATAATTTTATTGATTTTTTTTTTTTTTTTTTTTTTTTTTTTTTTTTTTTTTTTACAGAGAGGAAGGGATAGGGATAGAGAGTTAGAAACATCGATGAGAGAGAAACATCAATCAGCCACCTCCTGCACTCCCCCACTGGGGATGTGCCCACAACCAAGGTACATGCCCTCAACCAGAATCGAACCTGGGACCTTTCAGTCCACAGGCCAACGCTTTATCCACTGAGCCAAACTAGTTTCGGCGTGAACTATACTCTTAAAACACTTAGTCTCAACCTTATTTTCTACTCTTCAGTTTGCTCCAAGGAACATTGTGTCTTCACCCTCTCTCTTTCTCTTTTTTTAATATGCATTTTTATTGATTTCAAGAGAGGAAGGAAGAAGGAGAGAGAAAAACATCAGTGATGAGAGAGAATCATTGATTGGGTGCCTCCTGCATGCCCCCCACTGGGGATTGAGCCCACAACCTGGGCATGTGCCCTTGTCCAGAATCAAACCTGGGACTCTTTAGTCCGTAGGTCAACCAACCCTCTAGCCACTGAGGCAAACCTGCTAGGGCCTCACCCTATCTCTTTGTCCTTGCTTATAATGGTGGTGTTGCTTGTAGGGTATCCCAGTTCTTCCTTAAATACTGGTTGCTAATGCCCTCTTAATCTGTACCATGAAGCTAGGACTTTCTTACCAAATAGTTTATTATTACTACTATTATTATTACTAGAGGCCCGGCGCATGAAATTCAGGGGGCGGGGGAGGGTCCCCTCACCCCAGCCTGCATACTCTCCAATCTGGGACCCTTTGGGGGATATTTGACTGCCGGTTTAGGGCCTGATCCTGGGGATCAGGCCCTAAACCGGCAGTCAGATATCCCTCTCACAATCCTGGACTACTGACTCCTAATCACTTACCTGCCTGATTGCCCCTAACTGCCCCCCACCCCACCCCCACTAGCCTGGTCACCCCTAACTGCCTCTGCCTGCCAGCTTGATCACCCCTAAGTGCCCCCCCTTCTGGCCTGGTCACCCACGTAGCCTGTTCAATTGTGTGTTCGGTTGCAATGGTTGTTTAGTGTTTATATAGATTATTTACTAGAGGCCCGATGCATAAAATTTGTGTACGGGGCGAGGGAGGGCATGTCCCTTAGCCCAGCCTGTGTGTGAACTCTCGTAATCCGGGACCCCTTGGGTGATGTCCAACTGCCAGTTTAGCAGTTAGAAAAAACCTTATCAGAGGGAAAAAAACAAGCCACTCCAGTAAGGGTGGGTTCTGAGGAGTTAGGATTAACTTTCTGTGTGAAGATATGCCAGGCCAGGAAGGAGGGAGGAAGGGGAAGTGGCGGGGGGAGGGGGACGGGGGATGAGAAAATGCAGCCTTTTAAAGCAAAGAGTGGAAGTGTCAGAAGTGAGTAATTGAGTAATTCCTCTCCCCCAGCTGAAGCTTCTTGGGGGACTGCCTGTTTGTGGATTCACATTTGTCTCAGCATGTGAGAGGTTAGGGAGCACAGCATTTATCCTGGAAGGGAAAGGTCATGGGGACTGCACCTATGGTACTTGCCCAAGTTTCATTTCCTCACCCTCCCAGGTCGCTTTCTACCTCCCCACCACTGATCAAGTTAATGGGGTCAGAATTCTGCAGCTGGACACCTCCCAGTAGAGAGCATGTTGGGGGTCAGGTGATCCAGCTTCAAGGCCCATGTCCATGCCCTACCCCTGCCAGCTTCCCGCCTACAGGTAGTGGCTTGGGGTGGTCTGCCCTGCCATGCCAGACTCAATCCAACCATTGTGTGGGGAGAGATTGGGCAGCTCTGTGGCAGGGGCCTCTGTAGCTAGTACCTTTGAATTATCCGCTGCTGGAGAGGAAAGAAAAGCCTCCCCAGAAAGAGGTTTTTCAAAAGCCTTCAGAGGCCAGAAGGTTGGCCAGCCTGGACCTTTCTTCCCCCAGCAGCTAGCCCCGCTCCCCACCCATACCTACCTTGGCCTGTTGCTATCCGCCCAAACCCTTCCGCGTGCGCCCCCCCCCCCCCAATTCCTGTTCCCCATCGGGCAGGCGGTCAGCCCCCACTGGCCAGGTAGTAGGACCAGGAAGTTGGCCGGCAGGCCCTGATTGGGTAACCAGTTGTTCTGGTTGTTCTGCTGTAAAGGTCGCTTGGGCTTTTATATAGATAGATTACTAGAGGCCCGGTGCACAAAATTAGTGCACAGGTAGGGTCCTTAGGCCTGGCTGGCGAACAAGGCTAATTGTGGCCTCTCTGCTGCCAACTGGGATCTTCTTTCATGCCATACCACTCCTGGTGGTCAACGCACAGTATAGCAAGCAATTGAACTCTGTGATACTCCCCAAGAAACAGTTTGCATATTAGCCTTTTAGAGATAGACAGATAGATAGATAGATCATTTTATTTCACTTTTTAATCCTCACCTGAGGATATTTTTCCATTGATTTTTGAGAGTTGAAAGTAGAGGGAGAGCCAGAAAAAAACATCGATATAAGAGAGACACATCAATTGGTTGCTTCCTGCACACACCCTGACTAGGGCCAGGGACCTGCAACCAAGGTATGTGTCCTTGACCAGAATGGAACCTGGGACCCTTCACTCAATTCACTTAGCCAACCCAGCTAGGGATTACCAAACAGTTTTCACAATTATGAGTTGTCTATATAGTAGCTAACTTTAATAAAATAATTGTAATGAGTCATTTTTAATCTTATGTATAACATTGAATTCATAATAAGTACTTGGGAAATAGTGTGTGTGATCTGTACTATAGTTCTTAGGTCAGAATTTGATTATATTTGGCTAAAGGCCAGAATAAATAAAAAGGTCTTCAAAAACTTAAGATCAAATAGAGTAAAAGCTGATATCCTAGGTCTAATGGGTTATTTTCATACCAAAAATAATCTTGTTAGTTTTAACTTTATGTCTAAAATTTTTGGAGGCCCTGGAATGGTACTTTTCAGTTGGTTAGAGCATCATCCCAATACGCCAAGGTTGCAAATTCGATCTCCAGTCAAGGCACACACAAAAAGGAACCAGTGAATGCATAATTAAGTGGAACAACAAATCTCTTTTTCTGTCTCTTCCCCTTCTTTTCTCCCTCTCCACCCCTCCTTTCACCTTTTCCACTCTGTATAAGTCAATTTTTTTTAAGTATTTTGAATTTTTTTTTTTTTTACAAAAATGTAAATTGTTAAATATAATTTTAGGTGCTTTTTACTCAGTTTTGTAGTTGAAAACTTGTGTTTCCTTCATTCTCTGTAGGTTCAGTGGTCACCTCACAACGAGACTATTTTGGCTTCCAGTGGTACTGATCGCAGGCTGAATGTCTGGGATTTAAGGTAAGTCTTGTATTAGTTACTTTTTTGTGGAATTATTTCCTTTTATTTATACTTTTCCAAAATTAGGTACTCAGGAAAAAATTGTTTTAACTTTGGAAAATCTTTTTGTGCTAGTAAAATTGGAGAAGAACAATCCCCTGAAGATGCAGAAGATGGGCCACCAGAGTTGTTGGTATGTACAAACATTAAGCAGTTGAAATCACCTATAGTTTAATATCCTCTATCTGCTTTTTATATCTTGTTTTCCTCCCTTCTTCAGTTTATTCATGGTGGTCACACTGCTAAGATATCTGATTTTTCTTGGAATCCCAATGAACCTTGGGTCATCTGTTCTGTGTCAGAAGATAATATCATGCAAGTGTGGCAGATGGTGAGTATTTAGTCATTTTGGGGGGCTTAAATAAACGAAGTGTACATCACTTTATATTTATATACTTAATGAATACAACTGGCATTTCTGTTCAGTGTGCTCCTTAGTGTGACTTTAGTGCTTGTCCGTACATTATCATATCATTTTCAGCTACCTGCTCTTTATCTTCACCTCTTTATCCCACTGCTATCTCAGACTCAATTAAACTGATCTTTGCTTCTTTCCCAATTCTCCCTACTCCCCTTTCCCTATGACTTGGCTGTTTTCCATATGGCTCTAGTATCCTCATCTCACCACACTTGAAAATTGAAGTTCTCCTCCACTATCTATTCACCTTTAGGTTAGTTCACTTACCAGACTTTATGTTGTCTATCTCTGCAGTGTTTTTCCAATCTATACTCATCTTAAAAATATATCCATTTCCAACTTTCCTGTGTATTCCACACCCTACTTTTTTGCTCAGGTTCTCATTACCACTTGCTGCACTATTGAAGTAACCTATTTGTTGACTTGCCTCTTGTTTCTCTCTCTTGGATAGCAATTGAATATCTAGGAATGGTTACTCCCTTGAAATGATCTGTCAACATGCCTAGCACAGTTTTTACCACAATGTCATTTTTACAGTGCTTGAAATTTAATAGGGAAAACTGTAATCTGTAATATATAGCAATGTAATAAAACATATATTCTAGAGATGGGTGATAATGATAGTATGGTAAATTTTATGTTTGTGTTTATTTTACTGCAATTTAAAAAACAAAACAGTTGTATGGCTTTTTAGTGATGATAACCCTGATAAATGAAAAGAATTCCAAAGAAACTTTTGGTTTCTCAGGATAGATCTAGAGCCAAGAAAAAAACTCCAGGGGAAAGTTTTTAGCTCAATATGAGGAAAAGCGTTTTAAAACTTTACTAGAGTCTGGCCAGTGTGGATCAGTGGCTTAGCATAGCCCATGCACCAAGAGGTTGCTCGTTCGATTCCCAGTTAAGGCACATGTATCGATGTTTCTATCTCTCCCTCTTCCTCTCTCTCTCAAATCAATAAAACACAGTTTTAAAACTGTATTAAAAAATATAATCCTTTCCTATAGAATTGCACTATGGATGAGAGTGTTTGTGGTCTATGAGATTAACAAGTGATATACTATATACATACTTGGGAATAGTATATATCAAGGAAGTATACTTAGCTTTGTAAGATACTCATGACAGTGCTATTAAGTAGAGAAAAGGCAGGTTGTAGAACAACATGGTGGAATCCCTCATTTTTAAATTATGTGTATCTGGTCTTCTGTTTACATACTTGTAGGCATTTATTTAGAAGTCTGTTTGCCAGAATATGGTTGGTACATTTAGAGAGTTCTTGATTTCTTTGTATACTTCAAGGATGTGCTACATGTGTAAACAGAAAATCCACCTCACCCACAGGAAATTAATATAAAATATTGAGTTCTAACAAGAAGGTGAAATGGGCTGCCTTCAATAATCTCTCAATTAAAGGTGTTTTAGTAGTTGCCATGGGAATGTTGTACGATATTGAACTCCATAACCTTTAAGGCCATCATTTCCAGTCCAGTTTATTACTTTACTCAGTGTGTGTGTATGCCTACGCACATTTAAGAATTGCCTTGGGCCAAGACCGGTTTGGCTCAGTGGATAGAGCGTCGGCTTGCGGACTGAAGGGTCCTAGGTTCGATTCCGGTTGGGGTCATGTACCTTGCTTGCAGGCACATCTCCACTGTGTGGTGTGCAGGAGGCAGCTGATTGATGTCTCTCTCTCATCAATGTTTCTGACTTTCTGTCTCTCTCTTTTCCTCTCTGTGGGAAATCAATATATTAAAAAAAAAAATTGCCTTGGTAAAAAAAAAAAAAGAAGAAGAAGAAAAATTATAGTATAAGAAATAAGTATTTGGTCTCTGTTCTAGTTTCTGTTACAAGGTGCCTAAACCCTTAGCATTTCCTGAGTGGTAGGAGTCCCTTGCTATTTTTAAAATTTTTTCAATTACATTTGACTGATAACATTATGTTAGTTTTGGGTATACAACACATTGATTAGACATTTATATAACTTAAGATTTTCAACAAGTGTGCCACAAGAATTTTTAAAACATGCAATACCTAACTATTTAGTCAGAGGCGTTGACCTCTTTTCCCTTAGATTGTAAAAAATAAATTTAAAAAAGACAACAGCCGCCGAAACCGGTTTGGCTCAGTGGATAGAGTGTCAACCTGGGGACTGAAAGGTCCCAGGTTCGATTCCAGTTGGGGGCATGTACCTTGCTTGCGGGCACAACTCCAGTAGGGGGTGTGCAGGAGGCGGCTGATCGATGTCTCTCTCTCTTATTGATGTTTCTGGCTTTCTATTCCTTTACCTTCCTCTCTGTGAAAAATCAAAAAAATATATCTTAAAAAAAAAAAAAAGACAACAGCTAACACAACAGTAGCCATCCAGTGTGAATGAATCAAAAAAATTTTTGTCAGCAAAAATTACATTTCTTAGTTTGCTACAAAATTTCAGTAGTTTGTGTGTCAATAGATAAAGTTGAAAATCACTGACTTAAGAAATGAGCACTGGTAAATGTAGTACCTATCTGATACCGTGCATAATTATTACAAAGGAGTCTATTGCTATTTATAAGGAGTAAATTTTATAATTTGGGACACAGTTTAGGGTAAGGAAGTGATTTAGCCTCAGGATAAGGTTGGTCTCCAGAAAGACCAAACACTTGGTTAGAGAGTTAGAGCTTTCAGTTCCACTAACCCGCAGATAGGGGATTAGGGGATTGAGCTGTATAAAAAGCTCTTGATCTGAAGAACTTCCAGGTTCATGAACATTTGATGCCACCCAGAGACAACATGGAAGCTCTATCCTCCTCACCTTGCCTTATGTTTTCCTTCCATTTGTTCTGAGTTCTAGCCTTTATAGTAAACCAGTAATCTACATATATAAAAGCCTAATATGCTAAATGTCTGACCATTCGGTGGCTATGATGCACACTGACCACCAGGGTGCAGACGCTTAACGCACAGGCATGAAAACATGGAACAGAATGATGATTCTCAGAGGGAAGAGATTAATCAAAGACCTTATATGCATATTAGAGGCACAATGCACGGATTTGTGCAACGGTGAGGTCCCTCAGCCTTGCCTGCAGGGATCAGGCCAAAACCAGCAGTCTGACATCCCCCCAAGGGATCCTAGATTGCAAGAGGCCACAGGCCAGGCCGAGGCACCCACTGGTGCACGAATCAGTGCACCAAGCACTTAGCTGAATTGAGTGAGTCATTCCAGCATATTATCAAACCTGAGTAGCCAAAATATGTATTTATAAGGGTCTCCTTATAAGTAACAAAAGTAGCCTGAGTATTCAGCACTCATATCACTAGTGCCCAAAGTGAAGATAGTCTTGTGGCACTGAGCCCTTAGTCACATCCCTTCAAAATGTAGAGTCTGGCACTACCTCTAATTAGTTAATGTCAGAATTAAAATGACTTATTGAATGCCCAGTTGGCATTAGAGAATTGATGTCTGGGAAAAGACATTATACATTCATTGTCAGAAAACAACAACAACTGTATACATTTCTCTGCGGTCAGAACACAAGCTCTTCGAAAACAAGTCTATCCCATACTTTGTAGCACCTAGCCTGGTGATTTATGCATAGTAGGTTCTAAACTAAGAACAGTAAATTTTTTCTAAATGAAAGTGGTGTCTATAATTAACATTACGCCTTTATATACAGGTGTTTTATCAAGAAATAGAAGTAGAGTTTATTTTATGCAAGAGCAATTTTCATTTTAAAAAATTATAAATTAAGTTTTGGAACCATACCAGTGTTGATGGGGTGGGGTTTCCTTTTTCTTTTTTTTAACATAATTCAGTGATTTATAAATATCCAGAATTATGCAACCAGTACTCCAAACAGTTATGCGAAAAAGAAGCCCCATAACCACCTATATCCCTTAGCCATCGCTCCTCATTTTCCTCCAGTCCACCAGCACTGGGCAACACCAATCTCCTTTCTCTATGGATTTACCTATTCTGAACATTTAATATAAATAAAATCACAATATGTGGCTGGGTTTTTTATTTTTGTGACTGGTTTTATTATCAAATATTATTCATTGGTCTGTGAACATTTGTGTTTTTACTTTATTTTTTATATTTATTTTTAGTGATTTTAGAGGGAGAGGGGGAGAGAAAAATGTCCATTGCCTACTGGGGATCAAGCCTGCAACCAAGGGTCGACCCAGAATCAATTTCTGGTGCACTTCTCAGTGCATAGGATAATACTCAACCTATTGGGCCACACTAGCCAGGGCTTTTTACTATGATGAATGATGTCTGACTGAAGGACTCAAGAAGGTTGATTATCAAGACATTCAGTAACCAGCTGAGATCGGTTTGACTCAGTGGATAGAGTGTCAGCCTGCGGACTGGAAGGTCCCGGATTTGATTCTGGTCGGGGGCATGTACCTTGCTTGCGGGGCATGCAGGAGGCGGCTGATCAATGTCTCTCTCTCATCAATGTTTCTGACTTTCTATCCCTCTCTGTAAAAAATCAATAAAATATATTAAAAAAAAAAAAAAAAGACATTCAGTAACCATACTAATCCAGGGTGTTGGCCTGTGGGCCAGCTGTCTGCTTTTATTGGAGCACGGACATACCTTTTAATTTGCAGATTGTCTAAGCTACTGTCATCCAAGAACTGCAGAGTTGAATAGTTGCAACAGAGACTATATGACCCATAACCTTTTACCTGACCTAATCTATTTTTGAAACCTTAACTTCAAGAACTTGCCTTCATGTTTACTAAATACCCTTTTCTCTTTTTCTTGTTTTTGTACAGGCAGAGAATATTTATAATGATGAAGACCCTGAAGGAAGTGTGGATCCAGAAGGACAAGGGTCTTAGATTCATCTGCACTTGTAATTTTAGACTGCCCTTTTTTCCT
>PVJN01029052.1:0-26734 GCA_004026805.1 Lasiurus borealis | reverse complement strand
AGAGGCAGTAAAGCCTCAAACAGACTGAAATTATAGCAGGAAGATTAAAGTTAGGTGGGGTAGATGGGAGATCAATCAAGGGACTTGTATGCATGCATATAAGCATAACCAATGAACACAGACACTGGGGGGGGTTGGGGTATGCCTGGGAGGGAGGGGGGGCATGGGGAAACATGTATAAAAAATTAATAAAAAAAATGCAAATATTAAAAAAAAAAAATTTCTTGTTCCTTGCTATACTGTGTGAAACTTTAGCCCTCTTTATATTTAAGTTTTGTTGTTGTTTTTTTTTTTTAACAGAAAACCACAAAAGACTTAGGTGGCTTATGGTTATATATATATATATATATATATATATATATATATATATATATATATATATTTTTAGTGAGAGGCTCAAATTGAGAGGCAAATCAGAGAAACAAAGTAACAACCAAGAGGGAAAACTCCACATTCACATGCAAACTTTTCTTAGATGTTTGTTTTGTGGCAGAAAGAGGGAAAAGACACCAAAAGCAAAATCCCAGAAGAAAGCAAAAACTAAAATACTGAAAAGGCTGAGCCAACATTTTAACTGCCACTCATTGCAGGAGATAATGAGAATGGAGTTTGAATCCCACCAGAGAGAGGGCCTTAATATTAAGTATTGCAGACTTTCCTTTAAAACCCTGGGAGTACCATAACCCTTCTCTGTTTTAGAACGAAGAATTTGCTGGAAGCCTGAGGGCAAAACTGGAATTAATCTGGAAGCAGTATAAACTAATCCTGTACAAGATTAAGGCGATTTGTTAATATTTTAACTCCTGTTAGGACAAATACATTCTTCAGAAGTGTAGTAAAAATCAGAAGGATGATAATATATAACATGTTTGACACATGGTAAAAAAATAATGAGATATACAAAGTACAGCATAATAAGACACATTAAAAAATAGCAGCCACGCCTGGTAAGTGTAGCTCAATAGTTGAGTGTGGACCTATGAAACAGGAGATCATGGTTCAATTCCCAGTCAGGACACATGCCAGCAGGAGGCAGCTGATCAATGATACTCATCATTGATGTTTCCATCTCTTTTTCTCTCTCCCTTCCTCTCTGAAATCAATAAAAAATATAAAAAAAATAGCAGTCATAAACCAACCAAACCTGAAATGCAACCGGCAAATAAAGACATTCAATTAACTATTTCTAATAGTTCAAGTAATTAATGGTCATGATGTTTATATGATCAATGAGTATATAGTAGAGAATCTCAGCAAATACATGAAAACTATATTTTAAAGCAAAACAGAATTCTAGAACTTTTATTTTTTAATATTTTTGAAATTACAGTTAACATTCAATATTAAGTGTACAGCATAGTCATTCAACATTTACATAACTTACAAAGTCACATACGGAGAAAAAATATTCACAATGAAAATATCTAACAAAGGCCCTAGCAGGTTTGGCTCAGAGGATAGAGCATGGTCCTTTGGATGGAAGACTTCCGGGTTCGATTCCAGCCAAGGGCACATGCCCAGGTTGCAGGCTCAGTCTCCAGTGGGGGGAAGGGGGCTGTGGCGTGCAAGAGATAGCCGGTCAAGGATTTTCTCCCATTGATGTTTATATTTCTCTTTCCCTTTCCCTTCCTCTCTGGATCAATAAAAATATATTTCAAAAAAGAAAGTATCTAACAAAGGACATATATCTAGTACTATACATAAAGAATTTTAAATCTCAATGATGAACAAAAAAAATAATATAAAGGTCAAAATACTTGAATAGACTATGAAAAAAAGTCATGTGCATATCTAATAAGTACAAGATAAGATTTTTATAATCAGCTTTCATTAAGGAAATGCAAATTAAAATGATAATGCTATCATTTTATAGGTACCACAATGGCTAAAATGAACAAAACTGATAACTAACAAAAGTTACAAAATTATCAAAAATTTTTGAGGATATAGAGTAAACAAAAGTCATATATTTTCTGGTGAGAATGTAAAACAGTACAGCTACTTGCAAAATATTTTAGCAGTTTCTTACAATGTTAAACATTCTCTTTCCATATGACCAATTGATTATTTCTCAAGTTATTTATCAAAGAAAATAAAAATATGTGCCCTAAACAAAGCCCAGAACAAGAATTCTATAGAAGATTTATTCAATATTGAAACAATCCAAATATCATCAGTAGTAAGGTAGATAATTAGTAGATAATTAGATTCCAGAGTATTTTTACAAAAACACATATATTATTCCTCAATAATGTTAGGAATAACACATATAAATAAATGCACACATATAAACATGTAAAATGCATATACATACAGACATACATTCAACAACATGGTCAGATTTCAAAAATATTATGTTAAGCAAAAGAAGTCAGACAAAAAAAACAGTATATTCTGTCTGATGATGCCATTTATATTATCTTCAAGGGGCAGCAAGAGAATTCTATGTGATTAAAATAAGAACAGAGTGTGCCTATAATAGTTGAGGCACAAGATAAATTTTGGAAGTAAATTAAGTATTCTATATCTTAATTACACAGTCTTATACACTGATAAAATTATGAAATTATATATTTAAAATTTGAATATGCTAATTTCACCTTAATAAAAATTATTGATAAAATAAATGCTATTTTTATCAATAAGCTTAATCAGGCACAGTGCTGTGTGACAGGCCTTATGAGATCTTCATTAATAAACTATAAGGTGGGTTCTGTTAATATCAACAGTTTACACCTGGGAAGATTAAAGTTTAGAAAGGCTACGTTACTTGCCTAATATAACCTAGAGTTCATTATATAGTTCATGGCAGAACATATTTTAAATCCAGGCAACCCAATGGGAGAAAGTGAACTCTATGAATGGTTGTAAACCATTTCTCAATAACATGATTCTGGTAATAAATAACATAGCTATTAATTCACTTCTTTAATCATCAGCTATAATAAAACTTTAGCGGCAACATGATATAATACAAAGAGCATACAGTTCGGAATCAGAAATCTTGGCTTTGTCATTAACTCTGTGACTCTGGAGAAATTACTTCATTTCTCTCTGTCATATTTTCTCATCAATAAAATGATGGGTGATACTTTTTAAGTTTTAACAGTTAGTGACTATAACTTGAATAGCATTTCCTTGTGAGTGACATGGGAAGAGATCGCGATAGCTCATTCAAATGTTAGCTTCTTTAATTTCAGCATGATATTACAAGGGTTAATGTTCATGTTATTGCATACAGTATTAAAATAACTGAAAAGAGCCGAGACTGGTTTGGCTCAGTGGATAGAGTGTCGGCCTGCGGACTGAAAGGTCCCGGGCTCGATTCCAGTCAGGGGCATGTGCCTTGCTTGTGGGCACATCTCCAGTGTGGGATGTGCAGGAGGTGACTGATCGATGTCTCTCTCTCATCGATGTTTCTGACTTTCTGTCCCTCTCCCTTCCTCTCTGTGAAAAATCAATAAAATATATTTTAAAAATATAACTGAAAAGAAAAAGTTTGGCTTAGTTATCAGTCTTAGTCTTCTCAAATCTCCTGGGAGAGTTAAAATACCTCATTGCTCAGGATACTAGACGAACCAGATGTAGAGATTGGGTGTGTTTTCCAAGCTTGAATTGGGGCTGGCCTAATGATTCATTTTGTGCAATAGAATGTACGTATATGTGAGTTCTGAAGTCTGAGCCCAAAGACACCTCCCCTTCCATTTGCATTCTCTTGTTCTACCACCATGTAAGAACATCAGTTCTCCAATGACTGCAGGTATTTACTTGCCATGTCTAATGCACTTTCCTCAACACCTGGAAGAGGTCCTGGCACATAGTAGATGCTCATTGAAAATCTGTTAAAATCTAAAAGTTGAGCCAAAACCGGTTTGGCTCAGTGGAGAGAGCATCGGCCTATGGATTAAAAAGTCCCAGGTTCGATTCAGGTCATGAACTTGGTTATGGGCACATCCTCTCTGAAATCATTGGGGGTGTGCAGGAGGCGGCTGATCAATGTCTCTCTCTCATCAGTGTTTCTACCTCTGTCCCTCTCCCTTCCTCTCTATAAAAAATCAATAAAATATATATATTTTTTTAAATCTAAAAGTTGAATCTTATGAATTATCTTCCAGATACTTGTCATTGTGCATTTAAAAGCCATGTATGGATCTTAAGATCCTAAGTTGACCAATCTTTTGAAATCATTATATGTATGTGTGTATGTGTGTGTGTGTATGTATATGTGTGTGTGGGGGGTGTATATATATATATGTTTTTTAAATGTAAAATTGTGGTTTGAAAATTGTAAACATTCTCAACATTCATACATGATGTAAGAACTTTGATCAAGGCTGTGAATTATCTTGTAATGATTCTCAGATGTTCTTGGCAATCATGACAGGGTAGAACCTACTTTCCTCAGGCAAATGTCTCTCACTGCTAATAATATGTCTCCCAGGGACTTTCTTTTAGGCTTTGGAGTCACAGGAGTGTCATTTAGTGTGACTGTGTTAGTGGATGAGACTGGCAGAGCAGACAGCCTGGAACTGGAACATGAATTTCCTTCTCTGTTGGCTTTAGAGTCCCTTTAAGTATTGAAGGATTGGAAACTGTGGGTAAAGGACATGTGAACACGGCAGCTATCATTTATAATACTCTTGGAATGTTTTTTTTAATAATTTCATATTTTTGTGGTTCCATTGAAAGGTGAATCAATTCTTAAATGATTAATTTTTTAAAAAGTTAATTGTGGGAACAAAAACACACCTATATATAAAATTATTATTGCAACTATTAGCGTTTATTTATTATAGTTTGTATAAGCAGAAAACAAATGTGAAAACAGAAAATTCAATATGGATCTACCAAACTGTAGGAAGACTTTCGGTTTAAAATCATAAGACCATTTCATTGAGGAAACTAATGCTAGCATCTCAGATTAATACTTTAAAGAGAACAGGTGTTCTTTAAATTTACAGAAAATATATTTTAAAATTCTACTCTCTCTGTCAAAAAGTGAGAGCTTTAAGCAATAAAACTGATTCCGTTTTTTAAATATATATTTTATTGATTTTTTACAAGGAAGAAGGGAGATGGATAGAGAGAGAAACATCAATCAGCAGCTTCCTGCACACTCCCTGCTGGGTGTGCCCACAATCAAGGTACATGCCCTTGACCGGAATTGAAACTGGGACCCTTGAGTCCATAGGCCGATGCTCTATTCACTGAGCCAAACCGATTAGGGCGTGATTCACTTTTTAAAGTCTTACTAGAAATTTTAATATCATGCCCGGGTCACAACTGTTAAAGATTTTTTACATTTCTCTCCTCTGCATATAGCCTAATCCTAATAATACTGAGCTCACAGAACTCTCTGGATCAAGTGAATTAATATAAGTAAATAACTTATGAAATTTCTGGCTTATATTAAATGTTCAAAATATTATCTATTATTATTACTTATTGTTCTATTATTCAACAATAAATAGCAACATTTATCAATACCTAATTGCTACAGGCCTCAATTGAAGTATTGTTTAAATTTTCATTAAACATATTTCTTGCCCTTGAATAGATAATAATTCAATGACCTAATTTTCTATTATTCTCATTTATACTGGAACACAGTATAAGCCCTTTTCCTAACACTCTTCCAGGTTTCATAAACAAATAGCCATCGCCCAGTACACCCCTTCACTTAGCAGTCTCCCATTACAACTAACTCAGTGGATCTAAGACCTAGACTCATGCAAGATGGTTCTCACAGAAATGCGTTTCAAGTCTCTCCGTGGACTCTCTTCTCTCTCCCACGTGAAATCTCAGGCATATCCCACAGCTCTCTCTTCCTATGCAAGCTAATACATGAGTAGCTCATTTACCAAGTATCAACATGTGCAATTCAACTTAGCATAAGACTCTTAACACTTGCAATTTAGAACATCCTTGTGACACCGAAAGGATTTATTTCAGGGTAAGAAACCTGATAAGGAAGGGAGAAATGATTTCTTTCTTGGTGTACTTTCCCTCATTCTGTTGCTAGCTCAGAAGTCTCTGCCCCACCACCACATTCACACACAAACACGTATGTACCATATATGTACCATATGTACATATATGCTTTTTAACAAAGGTGAGGAGGAGAGAAGATACCACTTGATTGGTACATTATAATCTGGTGTCAGGACCTTAGATACACAATTACTGTCTCTCTCTCTCTCTCTCTCTCTCTCTCTCTCTCTCTCTCTCTCTCTCTCTCTCTCTCTCTCTCTCTCTCTCTCTCTCTCTCTCTCTCGGCTCTTTTGACAATTCTAGGAGATACCCACCAAAGGCCTCTGTAAGCAATTTTCTGGTGTTGACAATGCATCGAGTGGTCGCGATGATCTCCCTCAGTCTCTGCACCTCTAAGTAGATCTCAGTATCTTTGTCCTTTACGTGGACTCTCTCAAGATGGCCCACAGCCAACCCCCTTTCCTGGGAGTCGCATCTGACTCATGGTGAACACGCAATTTTGTGGCCAAGCTCTGAAAGTGCAGGATGTTTCCAATACATCCGGTCTCTTCCTCGGTTACCAGAAAGCTCTAGACACAGCCTCTTGCCTTTAGACAATTACAGTCCTGAGTCATGTGTAGATCCTTCACATTTGCCAAGGGGCACATACCATTCTCTCTGAGTGGTTTTCTTGAACTCCAAATCTGTGGCTTAAAATGAGGATAAGAATTCACAATAGCTAAAAAGGTGAAGCAATCCAAGTGTTCATTAAAGGATAAACGGATAAGAAAATTATAGTATATACATACAATTAAATATTATTCATCCTTATAAAGAATGCAGTTCTGACATATAAAACAACATGGATGGAACCTCAAGGTTGTTGTGCTAAGTGAAATTAGCCAGTCATCAAAGGACAGACACTGCTGAAACCGGTTTGGCTCAGTGGAGAGAGCATTGGCCAGCGGACTGAAAGGTCCCAGGTTCGATTCCAGTCAAGGGCATGTAACCTGGTTGCAGGCACATTCCCTGTAGGGGGTGTGCAGGAGGCGGCTGATCGATGTCTCTCTCTCATCGATGTTTCTAACTCTCTATCCCTCTCCCTTCCTCTCTGTAATAAATAAATAAAATATATTAAAAAAAAATAAAAAGACACTGCGTGATTCCAAGAACATGAAATACTTAGAGGAGTCAGAATTATAGACACGAAGTGACCTATTTGCCAGGGACAGTGGTATGGGGGGAGTGAAGATTGATGGGTATAGACTTTCAGTTTTACAAGATGAAATGAGTTCTGGAGCTGGATGGTGGTGATGGTTATACAACATTATGGCAATAAATAAGAGAGATAATTCCTTTGTCATTAACTCAATTCATATTATTAAGGCATCTACTTACTTCACTTTTTTATAAGGTTTATTTCTACTTAATGGAATTCTATTTCTAACATAAATCATTTTTCACTTAATCTTCAGAAACTTAGGCAAACCAGATCAAATCAATTTATCAGTCCATTCATTCGCTCATTTAACAAATACTACTGATCTTCCATTAAGGTTTCATATGCTGTGCCGGGTACTGGGGATATAAAAGTGAGCAAGGCATGATTTTTGTCCTCAAGCCTCACACAGTTTCACCAGGAAGGCATTCTAGTGTTCACTTTTAAGGCACTGTATACACATTTTGAAAAAAAGCAATTAAGATTGTGAAGTATTTGTTGGCATTCTAAGAGATTATACATGGCTGGTTGTGGGATTTAATATTGAGTGAAATGTCAATAAAAACGTTTTGAAATAGCCATAATTTGTTGATGTTATATTGGTCAAATTAGATACTTTCATGCTTTTCTTACTCTCCCTCACATTTTCATTAATCAATGTCAAATTAATTACTCATACTGACTTTAGAAAATACTTAACCAACAATTCTTTGTGTAAAAAAATATAATAATAATTTTAAGTCCAGAGAAATTTAATGACTGATACCAAATTACTGAGTTGATTTATGACAGAGCCAGGATAGAAATGCAGACTTTCTGTTTGCTAGGCCTCAAATATCCACCACCACCCCTGACCCCCAACTATTTATCTCCATGAAAATAACTTCCACTTGTAGTTTAAGACAAAGATAAAGATTATCCCCATAACGTATTTATATTTTAGTTCTTATGTTTTAATCTTTTTAAATCCTCACCTGAAAAAATGTTTTTATTGATTTGAGAGAGAGAGAAATGAGGAGCATGGGAAAGGGAAGAGAGAGAAAGAGAGAGAGACAGAGAGATATCAGTGTGAGAGAGAAACACCAATTGGTTACCTCCTGTTTGTGCTCTGACTAGGGGTCGAACAGGGTCGAACCCACAACCTGGGTATGTGCCCTGACCCACCCACCACCTTTTGGTATACTGGTGTACAGGATGAGGCATCACAATGGCTAGGGTAGTTCTTATTCAGTACTCTGCAATATATGAGATTGTTTCCTCTTTATTTAATCCAGTCTTCAAAGAATGATTTTCTTTATTTGAATCCTGACATTTAACTATTTGATAAAGCAGTATGATGCTTATCAGTTATGATACTGATACTGAGCATGCAAAAGAAGGGAGTACTTATTATGAGGCATAGAGGTGGGATTCAGTTAGGTGGTGTTGGAGGTTAAAGTCTAGTTTAATGATAGAACTTGATTTCAGCCACTGAGTTGGTGACATTCTCAAACTCCTACTCTTCCCTTCAGAGAATCTTATTTCTTTCTTAGAATCTTGATTCTACCCAAGTAATTAGTGAACTGACAGCCAAATCTTTACTGTGGATACTTTTTAAAAAGTACTCTGTGTACCTTACATCTACAGAAATGTAAGCAGTGATTTTAAGTTTTATTTCTATTTGACAAAAATGTGTTCATTTCAACTGAAGTGGCTTAAAGTATGTGCAAAGAAAAATGAAAACTAAAAATTCATGCTTTCAAACATTTTTTATTTTTCTTTAGATGATATCATTTTTCTTTAGATAATTTTCTTTAGATCATATTATTTGTCATTTCTATCTGCCTGAGGAGGACCCATCTTAGTCATTTATCATTTTATTTTAGAGCTCGAGCTTCAGTTTCAAATGAATGAAAAATTCCTGGGAAAGTCAAACTCTATATGATATGTAGCTATTAAATTAAAGGGACTGTTTTTAAATGAATGGTGTATTTATAAATTTATACTTAATTTATGATTACAGAATTAAATTCAGGGCCATATTTGATTTGTTTTATGAATAATTCTTGAGCTAAATGCAATGTTTTTCTGTTTATTTTTTAAGAAGCTAAAATATTAATTTGTGTTGAGACAGGTTTTAAGTAAGAAGAAAATAAAATCAGCATAATCCACTTTGGTAAGAGAAGTAAGATAATCTTAAAAACAGGGATATATATATATATGTATACACACACACACACACACATATATATATATATATATATATATATATATGTATATATATGTGTGTATATATATATATACATACATATATATATATATATATATGTGTGTGTGTGTGTGTGTGTGTGTATATATATATATAATGTTTCACCAAGACTATTTACTAATATTAAGAGATATGGGAGAAGAATCCAACATGGTGGCATAGGTAAACACCTACACTGCTGCCTTGCACAACAATTTCAAAACTACAACTAAAAGATGGAACGGACATTATCAGTTCGTTGAGTGGAAATTCTACAACTAGAAAGAAAGAGAGGGGCTCACAGAGACCTAGAGGAGCTGTAAAAAGCTGAGATATGGAGACGCCCACTTGGAGAGAGTGGGTGCTGGATTACCTGGCTGGCTTTCTCTGGCAGGCGGGAGACGAAGACTCCCAATGGCATTGAACCCCTTATCCTATGACACTAAATCCCAGATCCAGCCAAAACTCATACAGGGGGAATTTGGACTGTGAAAAGGGAGAAGTACATGGAAATTGAGGGGAGTCTCAAAAGATCAGAAGTCTGGTGGCACACACAGCACTGCATGCAGAAGACCTGCTGATTGTGCTACTGGCTTTCATAAGTGGGCGGGAGACAGAGCCTCCCAACTGCGCCACTTCTAACTCCACTAAACCCCAGTTTCAGGAGAAACCCTGGGGACCCAGACTCATATGGTCCTGGAGCACAGGGGAGCCAGAAGCCGGAAAGGCAGCAGTCTACAGGCACTGCTAGAGAATGTGCATATAGGGACTGCTCCAGCAATTACCCAGTCACGTGAGACTCAGGGGCCATGGAGGGTGGGGCTGACTGGAAGGCAAGGTGGTCCTTTAAGCCCTGAGACTCCACCCATCCCAAACTCAACAGAGAGGCTTTTGCAGTTTTGCAAGTATTGTATCATAAGACTGAATCCAACACAGAAGTTCTCCTGGCATAGTGAAAATGCGTTGACAAAGGAAGAGATCACAAACAAAAGAAATGGAGGAAAACAAACAACTGGATATAGAGTTCACAACCACGGTTATAAGGTTTTTCAAGAATATCCTAGAAAAGAAGGATAAATTCAGCGAGACCCAAGAGGAGATGAAAAAGGACCAACTAGAGATGGAAAAGGACCAACTACAAATTAAATATACTCTGACTGAAATAAAAAATATTATACAGAGACCTAACAGCAGACTAGAGGAAGGCAAGAATCAAGTCAAAAATTTGAAATATAAAGACTCAGAAAACACTCAACTGGAAAAGCAAGAAGAGAAAAGAATCCAAAAATGTGAAGATAATGTAAGGAGCCTCTGGAACAGCTTCAAGCGTACCAATATCAGAATTGTGGGGGTGCCAGAAGAAGAGAGAGAGCAAGTTACTGAACACCTATTTGAAGAAATAATGACTGAAAACTTCCCACATCTGGTGAAAGAAATAGACTTACAAGTCCAGAAAGCACACAGAACTCCATATAAAAGGAATCCAAAGAGGACCACACCAAGACACATCATAATTAATATGCCAAGGGCAAAAGACAGAGAATATTAAAAGCAACAAGAGAAAAATAGTTCATTACCTACAAGGGAGCACTCATACGATTGTCAGCTGATTTCTCAACAGAAACGATGCAGGCCAGACGGGAGTGGCAAGAAATATTTAACGTGATGAATAGTAAGAACCAGAACCAAGAATACTCTATCCAGCAAAGCTGTTATTCAGAATTGAAGGGCAGATAAAGAGCTTCACAGATAAGAAAAAGCTAGAGGAGTTCATCAACTCCAAATCGTATTATATGAAATGCTAAAAGGTACTATTTTAGAAGAGGAAGAAGAAAAAGGTAAGAGATAAAAAATTATGAACAACAAATATATATCTATCAACAAATGAATCTAAAATTAAGTGAATTAAAAATCTGATGAACAGAATAAACTGGTGAATATAATGGAATCAGGAGCACAGAAAGGGAGTGGACTGATAATTCTCAGGGGGAAAGGGGTGAGGAGTGTACAGGGAGAGACTGGACAAAAATCATACACCTATGGATGAGGTCAATGGGAGGGAGGTGAAAGGGGTGGGAGCTGGGTGGAGGGGAGCTATGAAGGGGAAAAAAGAGAAACAAATGTAATAATCTGAATAATAAAGATTTAATTAAAAAATATATGGGAAATGTCTGTGATAATTTCCTAAGTAAGTAAATAGGATGAAGGAGGTATGCTATATATATATAATGGAATACTACCGAGTTCCATGGAGTACTATACAAAGATGAAAATGAATAAGGTAGAAATAACTACAATGTTTAGGTTGAAAATCTTAATGTCAATACATTTATTGAGTTATTTATAGTATGATCTCATTTTCAAATAGCATCATGCATTAGAAAAGTTTTTAAATCTTAAAGGGAAAGTTGTGATGAAATTTTGAACAGGGTTTAATCTGAAGGGAATCTTAAAGGTCATCTGCTCCAACCTTCCTATTATATGAATGGGGAAATTGAGTTCTGAAACAGGGATGTGACCTGCTTCTGATATTAGTATCCTGAATTTCACATTGACATACAGTACATCGAAATTTGTCCCTGATGGTGAGAGAAATACGGGACAAAGTGGCTTTCCACATAGGGGGGATCACCACAATGTTATTTCAGGGTTCAGAATACCTCTTCCACATACGATGCTTCTAGTTTCTCTAGAATCATCACGCCTTAGTACTTAATATTTTGAGTGCTGGAATGAGAAACATTTGAATTGGATTTCTGGATTGCCCATTTCCAGTTCTAAAATCTCTGTTAGTACCTCTCTGAGGTATATTTTCCTGTTGTGTATAATGGGAATAACAAGCAGAGTATTGTTTCAAAGGCTTAAGTAACATGGAAACATTGGCATTTACCTTCCTACAGTTCCATAGTGCCAATGTCCACCTAATCGCTTTTTAGAGGTGCAGGTTGAAACCAGAGATTTGCTTCAAGTTCTCCATTGGCAGAGTAGTCTCAGCATAAGGTAGGTCTTCCCCTATATTTTCCACACTTTGGGTAATACTTATAATTTTAACGCCTGATTATCCTTTGCTCATGTGCACAATCTACGTAGAAGTTACAAGAATCATAATCCAATATACTAAACAGTTGTTTACCCAATAGCTGACATTAGCACCAATCTTTATTTTCTGGGGACTTCATAGCACAAACTATAAATCTCATCCAATCAGTGCACAAGAATTATGGAGTCAGGCATTCCATTATTTGCCCTATTTTTTTATATTTGTTTAATATATTTAATACACCCAGCATTTTCATGGCATTTTAGTTTTTGTTTTGTGTACTCGTAGCAAGCAGGATTCCACCTACTATAGACATAGGCTTTATAATTTCTGCCTACCCATTCCCAGGCCAGTAGGGCACACATGAATCCCAGGTAAGTCCATACATGCCCTCACATTTGGTCTAAAGATCAGTGGCTGATTTAGAAATTAACCAATGTGGTAAATGGTTAGTATCAAGTATCAAGACTCTTCCTGAGATATGGTCTTTGTTGTATTCTTTATTGCTGTATCTTCTTGATATTACTGGAATATAGTGTGACCAGAAAGAACATTATTATAGTATAGAATCCAATAATGTTAAATATAAACTCATCTCTTAGTATTAATTTAACTCACTCATTTTATGAATGTCCTACTATCCCCTATAACTTAATACAGGCTGTCTTGCACATTTCCAGGCATTACATAGAAATAATAATCCTATATATCCATAACTTCAATAAACTTGTAGAGGAAATTGGTGGTCATGAAATAACTTTAAAATTCTGAAAACCCTTAAGTCATAATAAAAGCATGATACCTTATTTTTATCCCAATTTCACACTTAAATAAAGCATAGTTCCATGGAGTGTGAAGTCATGTTTTATTCCATTCCATTCAGAAGATGCACCTGACTTTTCTCACCTCTTGATCTTGCCCTTTTATGAGGACTAAGAATCTAAAAACAACCAAGTAGGATGTGGGTCTCATGATATTTGTACAGAAGCACGAGTGAGACACATTTCTATATTTAAAGTGAAAATCCTTTGGCCTGATTAAAGAGAAGGTGAGTCTATTCAAAGACTTCTGTTTTTACTTTTTTAGCTCATAGAGACCAGATTATATTTAATCAATTAATTTAGCATCTAGATGGTGGTGGAGAGTGAAGGATAAAATAGGATGACGAGGTAGTATTACAAAAAGGCAAAGAGAACCTTTAATAGCACCTGATGTGATAAAAAAATATAAAATAGGCTTTTATAAGGTGATTTTTCTATTAAGAGTATATGTATTATCAGGTTCATTTCAGTTTGCTTCTCTTCTCATTCTGCCATCCTGAATAAGTTCTAAAAAATCTGTTGTCATGGCCTAAGATCTCTAATTACCATATCTTTTTTTTTTTTTTTGGAAAAGGTAGAGAATAGAATAGAATAAATTTTAGCAGCATTTCTCAAAGTCTTATTACACAAATCACTAACCCCAGAGTGTGATTCTCCAAGGAGGAAAAAGTCATCATAATCAAATGAATTTGAGGAAAAGTGTGTATAATGTATCCCACTTAGAGGAGAATCAACATGCAGATTAGTGTTTCACATCCTCTAAAATGTGCTGAGGTAAACTTACTCTCTTTGTTTGATAATGTCTTTCCCAACCTTAATCGCCCATGGAGACATATTTTGCAAAACTTGTTTTAGATGGAATCCACTTTTTGGTAAAGAACTAGATGGTTGTGAAGTTTCTTTATTTTAACATTTTTATACAATGATTTTCAAGTATTTGCTACATGCCCCTCGCTGTGCTAGGCCCTATTAAAGATGTAAAAGAAATACTTTATGTAACCCTTGTCTTCTGAAAGTGTACACTAGGTGAAATAAATGTCATTATAAGAAATAAATATGACTGGATGAGAGTGTGTGCAGGACAAAGTACATAATGATGAAGAGGGATGGAGCTGAGATGGGGCCTGAAAGATGAGGAGAGAAGAAAATACAGGAGGGCACTGGCTGTATATGTGAAAATGTGGACGTGTGAAAATCAAGCAAAATAAAATGGAGTATGATTGTTTTTGAAATTCCAAAGTGATATATTAGCTAACATTTATTAAATATTTATTAAGGGCCAGGAAAAAAAACAACCAGATGGTTGTGACTGTTTAGAAAGCATTGAGGTGGACCTTGCGCATGTCACAATGATTATGGGAACAAAAACCTCTGTGAGTTGATGTTTCTACTTTCTACTCCCCACAACTCATTCTGGGGGCCTGGTATCATTGCCCCCCTTTGTGAGGGACAATTCACAATGTAATAATAGTGATACATCATCAAGTGGTCAGGTTTCATTCAATTTGTCACGCATTTTCCATAGCTCCTGAAACAAAAATGGCTTCTCAAATGAATCAAAGTGTTAAACCAGTTATAGTTTTCAGGGCCTTGTATGTTTATGGTGTGTTTGCATGTGTGTATAGTATATGCACGTGTGCATGCATACACACACACACACACACACACACACACATACACACACACAGACTTAAGCTTGTTTATAATCCTAGCTTCTGTGAAAGTCAAAATGCTAGCATTTATAATTCTTAACAGTTCTCTCTTTTTAAAATAATCTCATATATGCCACAAATAAGATCTAGAGATGGGCAAAGATTGTGTCTTCACTGCAACCACATCACAGGCAGCGAAGAGGTCATCATGATAGTAGTTAAGGCCAGGAATATCAATGCATACTGTTTGTTTTGTTCTATCTCTTTTTTAGATTTTGATTTGAATTTTTATTTACTAAAAATAAATACCCATTTTAAACACAACTATTATGCCATTTTCTATCATTATGCATTAAATGATTTTTAAATTAAAGATTGAGTAGATACAAAAGAATATTTATGGAATATTTGTAAAGGACAAAGAATAAAGATACGGTAATTCCCTATGGGCACACGATTCAATTTAATGAAAAGATTATTATCATCAGCCTGAAGTTCTTTATGTACCCAATCTCTTTTCCACCTCCTTGTATACATCCTCAGAATAGCCACTAAAGTATGTTGAACTTCTGTATTTAGTTCTATACGTATATCCCTAATTTATTCCTGTTTCATTTGAAATATGTCTTACTAGGATAATACTATATATTCTTTACTTTTCACTCCGTTTACATATGTGATTTATCCATGTTATCTTAGGAAGCTATCATGCAATTATCTCTGCTGTGGACCAGAGCACTGAAATAGTATACTATATATCACTGACCTCTTCTCAGATTGGTGGTTATTTGGAAAGTCCACTGTTGTTTTTTCAGTTCAAATCATTAT
Organism: Lasiurus borealis; assembly: GCA_004026805.1. Classification (NCBI taxonomy): domain Eukaryota; kingdom Metazoa; phylum Chordata; class Mammalia; order Chiroptera; family Vespertilionidae; genus Lasiurus; species Lasiurus borealis. Next base: position 10,977 of record PVJN01029052.1, on the reverse strand, counting down.
TTTATAAACATTTTTAAAGTCTTCTTGAGAATGTATATGGCATATACTTAGACATAGAAGTGCTGAGCCTCAAAAAGTGTGTAAGTATTCTTTTTATGAGATATTTACTAAACTATTTTTAAAAATTATTTTATCCATTTACTCTCCCACCAGTAATAATATATATTCTAGTAGCTTGACACTGTTGCTGACATTTGATATCTACTTGTGATTTTTTGAAGAGGTGTTAAGATTACCCATTTATAGTCTCTAAGCCATGATTAAGTACATAATCTTTATCATTTCTAATCAGTGATTAAGTGCATAGTTCTTGTCCTCTCATTTAGAAAACTTTTATATTCATCACATATTACCTCACAAAATATTCATATAGCAATTTCTGTGAATGCATGAAGCTAACTTCCTATGGCATATATAACCTTTATTCATTTAACTAATGAATCTGTCACATATAATGATTGAGATATATTTAATTATTGATTACTAAATATACCCTAAAAAACCAAAAGAGACAAAATGAGAAATGAAAATGCAAGGTTAGCAAACGTGTATTTAGCATGGGGAAAATCACAATCAATCAGTATTCCTTTGTATCTGCTTTAAAGGCTTCTGTATTAAAATACATTAAAAATTATGTTTTAAAAGATGATATTCTTAAAGTTTACTTACAACTTCTTAGCCATAGATCTGTTCTTAAATGAACTAATGATGCAATTATGGCTGGTATACCTTATAATTCATGCATATTAAGAATATGTTCTACCTGGTAGGCATTGCTCAGTCTTGGAGAAGAAAGTCTCACTTTTTTTTTAATTCTCACCTGAGGATATTTTTCCATTAATTTTTTTTAGAGAGAGTGGAAGAAAGAGGGAAAGACAGAGAGAAATATTGATGTGAGAGAAACACATCAATTGGTTGCCACCTGCACACGCCCCAAACAGGGCTGGGGCTGGGGAGGAGCCTGCATCGGAGGTACATACCCTTGACTGGAATTGAACCCACAGGCTGGCACTCCATTCACTAACTAGGGGTGTAGTCGGCAAACTGCGGCTCGTGAGCCACATGCAGTTCTTTGGACCCTTGAGTGTGGCTTTTCAACAAAATACCACGGCCTGAGTGAATCTATTTTGAAGAAGTGGCGTTAGAAGAAGTCTAAGTTTAAAAAATTTGGTTCTCAAAAGAAATTTCAATCTTTGTACTGTTATTTGGCTCTGTTGACTAATGAGTTGTCCGACCACTGGACTAGCTCAAGAAAGTATCACTATCTAACACTATTACAAAGAGACCTCAAGTGTGTGGGTGGGGAGGAACATAAAACATTTATTCTTCAAATAATCATCCCTAATGGACTTTACAGAGAAGGTACAACAGAAGCAGAGGACTGAATATCTTTGGAACAAAATCTGGGGAGATAGAATGATTAATCAAGCAAGATACAAAGGAGTTAACAAAAAAGTAATTTGGGTTAGTAAATCCTGCCTTGTATACGCATTGTATATGGCACCTGTCATACCTTCTCTCTCTCCTAGATATTGAGCTTTGTTTTGGAAATATAGCTATTCCAAGATGATGTACAGAAACCATAAAGAGTTCAGTTTGGCCATGCTTACACAATCAGGCCTCGGCCGCAGTGAAGTGAAATTGTTTGCAATAAATCTCCAATAACACCTTGTCTAAGCTAACACAAAATAATTAAAGGGAGTGAAGAAAGCAGATGGTTCCACGCTCACCTTTAAAGATTATATCACTTCAATTAATAGGCAGCCAAAGAAAAATGTGCTGTACCTTTTTGATAATAAGAATATAAATATTCTTTTAATCATAGCTTGCCATAGCAAAACAATATGTAATTACAATTTGCAATGCTATTTCAGAGTTTTACTAGGATATCTTGTCCTCCAAACAAGTAATATTCTTCTTTAAAGCCTTTATCATGAGTGGTCCATACTCCCCGGTGTTAGGCAAGTTTCTTACTACCTCTACAGACAACTTTTATTTGAAACTATCAGGCAACATTGCAAATAAAAATTTAACTCAAAGGTTATCTTAATATAGTAAGCAGACAATAAATTCGGCAGTGTATTGTTATGGTGATAAGAATTTTGTGATGTCTTTATTTTTGTGATTTTGGCCTATACTTATTTTTTGTTGCATTACAGGTAAACATTAGGCAAAAGTTTGGTTTATACAAGCTTGAACAATTACTCAATTTGGGAAAACCAGCTACACAATAGTGCCCAAATGACTATTGAGTATTCTGACTACATTTCCCCCGTTTTCTTGGTTGATTATCACTTTTCCTAACACAGCAGTCAAAAAGAAACTCATCACCATGACATGAGTGGACACACCTCTTCCACCAAGCAGATCGCTCTCACCATTTGAACCGCGTTCAAAGAGCTTAATGAGGGGAGAAGGGAGCCTTTGAAATGGCAAGGAACGAGTAAGGAACAATTATTGTTCTCTTTGAAGTTACACTGTCACAGGAGCCAATTATTCTTTTCAAAACATGTTCTTCCTGTAAAGCAATAGCCATGATTAAAAAGAATATTAGCAATAGAAGGATGCATCTCTACCTGGAGAGTTCAGTGACTCTCCCTCTGAATCAATATTAGAGAAATAGCAAATTTGAATTTGAATGAACCAATCTCAAGGCTTGACAGACATGGAATCCAGACTCCAAAATGTTCAGCGTGTTATGCATTTTATCCGTTCCAATGTTAATTCTGCAAAAAACGAGGGGTGTCTCCTGTTTTTCAGAATTAAATTAGATTTCATTTCTGTTATAAAGAGGGTCTCAAAAATGTATGTACAGTGTAACAGCTGATAGCTCAATTTTGAAAATGAAATGTCTTTTAATAAACACTACCTAGTCAAGGTGTGTGTATACATTTTGGGGGACACCCTATATTTAATTTTTTCCATAAAATTTATCATTATTGGAAATTATCTTATTTGTTTATTTTTCTTTATTATGCTTATTGTCAGTCATCCTCACTAGAATGTGATTTCTAGAAAGCAGGTACTTTATCTTGCTTGTTTTACATGCCTAATGTCCAAGGAATCTGAACTCAATAAATATTTATTAAATGAATTAACAAATGACTGAATAAAATAATAAAAATGAAGACCACTTAGATTAGAAGTAGTATCACTCTCTCTGAGCTTATAGTTTAATTGCTAGTCAAAAAATTATTTAACTGAGTTTGCATTACTTTTTAATATTGTATACTAACTATACTTTATTTTAAACAATCCTACTGTTACATATTTTTATTTTATTTTAAATTTCTTTATCGCTTAAGGTATTACATATGTGTCTTTATCCCCCCATTACCCCCTCAACCTCCCACTCATGCCCTCACCCCCATGTTGTCTGTATCCATTTGTTGGGCTTATATGAATGCATATAAGTCCTTTGGTTGCTCTCTCCCCTTCTCCCAACCGTACTCTACCTTCCCTCTGAGGTTTGACAGTTTGATCGACAATATTCTGTCTCTGGATCTGTGTTTTTTTTCCGTCAGTTATGTTGTTCATTATATTCCACAAATGAGTGAGGCCACGTGATATTTATTTTTCTCTGACTGGCTTATTTCACTTAGCATAATGCTCTCCAGTTCCATCCATGCTGCTGCAAATGGTAAGAACTCCTTTTTTACTGCAGCATAATATTCCATTGTGTAGATGTACCACAGTTTTTTAATCCACTCATCTGCTGATGGACAGTTAGGCTGTTTCCAAATCTTAGCTATGGTGAATTGTGCTGCTATGAACATAGGGGTGCATATATCCTTTCTGATTGGTGTTTCTAGTTTCTTGGGATATATTTCTAGAAGTGGGATCACTGGGTCAAATGGGAGTTCCATTTTTAGTTTTATGAGGAAACTCCACACTGTTTCCCACAGTGGCTGCACCAGTCTGCATTCCCACCAGCAGTTGCTTTTTCTCCCCATCCTTGCCAGCACTTGTTTGTTGTTTTGTTAATTCTAGCATTCTGATAGGTGTGAGATGGTATATGTTTCAATTTATATCTCTCAGATGATTAGTGACTTTGAGCAGGTTTTCAAATGTCTGTTGGCCTTCTTTATGTCCTCTTTCAAAAAGTATCTATTTAGGTCTATTGCCCATATTTTGATCGGGTTGTTTATCTTCCTTTTGTTAAGTTGTATGAGTTCCCTGTAAATTTTGGAGATTAAACCCTTATTGGTGATTATATTGGCAAATACGTTCTCCCATGCAATGGCCTTTCTTGTTGTTTTGTTGATGGTTTCTTTTGCTGTGCAAAAGCTTTTTATTTTGATGTAGTCCCATTTGTTTATTTTCTCTTTAGTTTCCATTGCCCTGAGAGCAGTTATCAGTGAAGAAATTGCTTTGGCATATGTCTGAGATTTTGCTGCTGGTGGATTCCTCTAGTATTTTTATGGTTTCCCATCTTATATTTAAGTCTTTTATCCATTTTGATTTTATTTTTGTGTGTGGTATAAGTTGGTGGTCTAGTTTCATTTTTTTTTGCATGTATCTATCCAATTTTCCCAACAACATTTATTGTAGAGACTGTCTTGACTCCATTGTGTGTTCATGCCTACTTTGTCAGATATTAATTGGGCATAGTGGTTTAGGTCTATATCTGGGTTCTGCATCCTATTCCATTGGTCTATATGTCTCTTCTTATGCCAGTACCAGGCAGTTTTGAGAACAGTGACTTTGTAATACCATTTGAAATCTGGTATTGAGATCCCACCTATTTTGTTCTTCTTAAGATTGCTGCATCTATTCGGGGTCTTTTTTTATTCCAGATGAATTTTTGGTAAGTTCTTTCTAATCTGTGACACATGCCATTGGTATTCTAATAGGGAATGCATTGAATTTATAGATTGCTTTGGATAGTGTGGACATTTTGATGAAGTTGATTCTCCAATCCATGAACACAGTATGTTCTTCTATCTGTTTATGCCTTCCTCTATCTCTTCTCTTATATTAGCTCAGAGGCAAAATGGCAGAGGCATTGAAATCCTTAGCCGTGGATTCTGAGAGACCTGGGATGAACATTGTTTGCACAATGAATAGCTCCCAGAATGGTGACAAATCACTTAACCATCTTGGATATCAGTTTAATTTGAGACAAAATGAAGATAATTATTTATAACGACATAGTGGGAAAATTAAAACAGTCGCCTATGTGTTTGACATAATAAATGTTTGACAGTGTATGAAGATTCAGTAAGTGGTAACTCGGTATTTACAATAGGAAATCTGTGGGACTCCTCCTGTACACAGGGAATTCATCTGTCCATAGATTATCACTTGCAACAAATGTCAAATAGGATATTCCCTCATATCCTTTCATCTTTAATTCTACATGTCAGAGTTTATATTTAGAATTGGAATATCAGTTATATGACAAGTAAGGAGTTGACACTCAGAGAGATTCTATAGACTTTCTTCTCAAGGCAATTTATCCACCTATATTTTGGAAATATTTCTAAGCTCCTCTATAAATATATCACAGGCGGTAGCGGGAAGAAATGTCTGTATATACCAATTGAGTACCCTTTATTTCCTATTGGATTGAGCTCACTGGAAGTAAATTATAAATCAAGGACATTTCCTTGCCATAGGTTTGTGATTTTACAAATGTAGTTCTGGCAAATACAAAACACTTGGCTTCGTTTTAACATTCACAAGCATTGCTTTAGAGTGGAGAGAAGGATGTGAGTTGAATTAAGTCCGAATCAGAATGCCGCATGACTTTGAGACATAAATATTGTCTATAAGTTTCGTGAGTTATTTCCCCAATGCTTTCTATAGAGCTACTTAGGAAATACTATCACTTATTTTATTTTCTTTGGGGTTAGAAATATCCTTCGTGGGGAAAGAATAAGTTCTATGTTAAATTATTTGACCTTTGAATTAACTGAATTGCCTTAGCAGATTTAGCTCAGTGGATAGAGTGTTGCCTGCAGACTGAAGGGTCCTGGGTTTGATTCTAACCAAGGTCATGTGCCCCAGTTGCAGGCTCCTCTTAGGTCGGGGCCCTGGTCGGGGAGTGCTAGAGGCAACCAATTGATGTGTTTCTCTCATATTTCTCTCTGTCTTTCCCTGACTCTTCCATTCTCTCTAAAAATAAATGGAAAAATGTGCTCAGGTGAAGATTAATAAAATAAATCAACTGCATTAAATAACTTTTATTCTCAAATGTTATTATTTAAATCAGAACACTCTCAGAATACATCTTTTCAATGTGTTATTAGATACAGATACTCTTGCAGAGAAAAAGATCAAGAGACTATACCAGCCTCTAATAATTGAGTATCTCTTAATAATACATGTTAATGGAAATGGGAAATACTTCAGAGAATTTCAAACTTCAAACAAGCTTCAAATTATTTATATATTACTCTGAGATATTTATATATTTCTCAAATCAGAGCGTATGTAAGATTTGTTGTGAATTGAATAAGAAATTACTCAAGTCAATTTAGGAAGCTCTAAGGAAACATACTTGCTATTCACATAAATGTTCAATTTGAGACAGAGTGACAATGTAACTTCTGTGGTTGAAGCAAAACCAATTTTTATAGTGATTTCCCCACTTCTTTTTTCATTACTTTCATTTCCACCTCTTTCTCTAAACTTCATGCTGCAAATCTGCCTTTGAAATCAAAGCAGAAATTTATCATTATACTATAATTGATATTTATTTTTGTTATAATTAAAACATAAGCTTCATGTGGAAATGAGAATAAGAAGAAAAGATTACCGGTCCTGACAAGATGAGGATCTGTCGTCAGACCATTTCAATGTAATAACAAAACAAGACTTTAAAAGCTAAATGGATATTTTAAAATACGAGTTGTTTGTTCTTCATATTCTGGATGGCATATAAATATTCTGATAGAAGGGAGGTGTCAGAATTGAACTCCATTTTTACTCTGATTTCTAATCTGAGAACGTGTTGTAAAAAGGGGGTCAGCAACCTAGAGCCACCATCTCCATTCAGCATTTTCCTCAACCCCTATTCTAAAATGTGGTGCAGGAAATAGGTTTCAAGTAGGAAGGAGTGGTCACGTGAGGCAGAGCAGGAAGAGTTGGAGTTGCGGACTGCCCAGAAAGCTGGGATTTGGGAAACTTGGCCACAAAGGGAAGGAAGTGGGGAAAGAACTTCCAAGGTCCCCTTGGCTTCTGTACGGACTCCTAAGCGATGCACACACAGGGAAAGATGGCTGCGGGCTGGAGAGCTGGGCAGATGTGCCATTGCTTGCTCACTGTTGGGTGACAGAACTTAAACAGCTCCAGAGATATCTAGTAAAGGCATAGCCTAGGAATAAGTATCCTGATATAGTTTTGAGGAGAAACAAACAAACATCAAATAGACGCACCAAAAAAGGCTGGAACCAAAGTTTGACATGGTCGAGGTGATGCCTATAGTTTAACTGCCTGACACCATAACATAATGCCGTATTTTCCAGCATATAAGATGGCTTTTTAACCCAGGAAAATCTTCTTAAAAGTCAGGGGTTGTTGCCCTAACCTGTTTGGCTCCGTGGATAGAGCGTCGGCCTGTGGACTCAAGGGTCCCAGGTTCGATTCCGGGTCAAGGGCATATACCTTGGTTGCGGGCACATCCCCAGTAGTGGGTGTGCAGGAGGCAGCTGATCGATGTTTCTCTCTCATTGATGTTTCTAACTCACTATCCTTCTCCCTTCATCTTTGTAAAAAAATCAATAAAATATATTTTTTTTAAAAGTTGGGGGTTGTCTTCTTTGCTGGGTGTCATCTTATAGGGCGGGTATATCCCAAACTCTATATTTTAACTGGAAATTGGGGGTCATCTTATATGCCCAGTTGTCTTATACGCCAGAAAATACGGTATATATCAAACATGTGTCTTTCATAATGCCCAATTGTTAGAGTGAGTTCCTCCTTGATCCTGCTCAGCTATGCCAACTGTGGGGGCCTTGGCTCCCCTGCCAGGAACTGGACCTTCATGGACCTTCGTTAGAGAAGATAGGAGAAGTTGTAGGCCTATAGGAGAGGCTAATTGCAGGCCAAATAGCCATTGCTAACAAAAGCCATCAGACAAAAACAGTTCTTCGAAGTCGCTTACAAAGCAATAGCCACACAAGCAGCCTCAGCACACACAGGAGCCATTGCACACACAGCAGCCCATAAAAGCAGCCCCGTACCAGCTGGTCAGCGACACACTTTCTACCAACTTAGACAAAGAGCAGCTTCTTGCCAAATGCGACATCGGTATTCGGGTTACAGCAAAGTAGGCTTGTGCGGTGCACACAGTACAATCACTGTGCCCTTGCTTTTGCACCTGTGTGTGGCAACTTGGCCCTGAACATCAAGCATAATCTGGACCAGGCACCACACTCAACTTGACCTTGAACATCTGGTATACTTTGATCAGGGTTCCCACACTAGTGAACATTAAAAAGAAAGGTTATGAGAAAAAAAGAACAAATAATCAAGAGGGGCATTGTGATAAAAGGAGTAAATTATCTAAGAACATGGAACATTCCTAAGTGTGTATGTACCTAACATCAGATGTCAAACGGCGTGAGGTAAAACTGACAGAAATAAAAGGAGAAATAGACAAATCCACTATTATCATTGAAAATTGCAACCTCCCCTCTGTCAGTAATTGATAGATCAAGCAGACAGAAAGTCAGTAAGGATATAAATGAAGTGAACAATACTACCAATCAGGCTGATATAATTGACATTTAGGGACTAGAACATTTTATAACATTTTTTTTTTCTAGCTCGCATGGAATATTCACCATATATCACATATTAGGCCATACAGCACACATTGGCACATTTTAAAGGCAGAAATCACACAAAGTATGTTCTCAGACCCAAATGGAATTAACCTAGAAAGTATCAAAAGAGAGTTGGAAAAATCCCCAAATATTTGGAAATGAAGAAACACATTATTAAATAACCCATGGATCAAAGAAGAATTTCAGAGATAAATTTTAAAAAGTGTTTTGTACTAAAAGAAAAAAATACATAAATAATTACAATTTGTAGAATGCAAGGAAAACAATTCTTAGAGGGGAATTTATAGCTTTATGTACATATATTAAAAAAGAGAAAAGATCTAATATTAATAATCTTATAAAATCAATTTAACCCAAAAGCAAGTAGAAGAAAGTAGATATTAAAAAATAGCGCTAAAATAAATGAAAACAAGAAAACAATAGAGAGAATAAATGAAACCAAGTGAAGGAGAGGTTTTTATTATAGCTCCCACGAACATTAAAAGTATACTAAAGGAATACTATAAATAAATTCATGGCCTCAGATTTATTAAGACAGTGAGCTAATACCTAAAATACTCCAATAAAAAAAGTATCAGGCTCAGATTGTTTCACTGGTGAATTTTATTAAAATTTAAGGATACAAATATTACCAGTTCTCTACAATTTCTTCCAGAAAATAAAATCAGAGGAAAGCTACAGTTAATTGAGTCATAAGAGACAGGATGAATGCATTTGCCTTAATCAGGAACAGTGCAAGAATGTCCTGTTTTACCACTCAAATTTAATATTGCTTTGGATGTTCTATCTAATGCAATAAGATATCTAAATATAAAAGGCATAGATATTAAAAGGAGAAATAAATTTGTCTTTATTCAGAGAGAACATGGATGTTTATGTAGATAATCTCAAAGAATCTAGAAAAAAAAAAACAAAAACCAAATCTTCTGCAAGTATGAAGCATGTATAATAAGACTTCAGGATATAAGGCTAATATAGAAAAGTCAGTTGCTTTTCTGTATGCTACAACTAACAGTGGAATTTTAAAAATTTTTAAATCAATATCATTTATAACAATAATAAAAAATGCAATACTAAGGTATAAATCCAATAATGTAGGTAATTTAGATGTGGAAAACTACAAAACAGAGATAAAAGAAGCAAAAGATCAAAATAAATGGAGTCATTCTAGTTCATGGATTGGAAGCATCAATTAACTGCTTTTAAATCTGTAATCAAATATAATTTCAGTCAAAATTCCAGTAAACATATTATCTTGATGTTGATATGATATTGAAGAAACAGGATAATATTAAAAGACACTATCTTATTTCAAGACTTAACTACAAAAGTATTGCAAACAAGACAGCTAGAGTTAGTAAAACTAGATACTAGATTAATGGAACAAATCCAGAATACAGAAATACAACTGATTTAGCCAACTAATCTTTGATAAAGGCAAAGGCTATTTAATGGAGAAAGAAAAGTCTTCTCAACAATTGTATATTCGTATGTAAATAAAAAAAATAGATGCAGACCTTATACCTTTCATAAAATTTAACTCAAAATGGAGTATATAATAAATTTGAAATACAGAACTATAAAACTTCTAATAGAAAACAAAGAAGGAAATCTATATGAACTTGGGTGTGGTGTTAAAATTTTTGGATATACTAGATGTAGTATCATAGTTCATGGGATAAAAAAAAAAAACCCACACCCATAAATTAGAGCTAATTAAAATGAAAAATTTCTGCTCTACTAAAAGTGAAAATTCACTAACTACACAAAATGTTTGCAAAATATACCTTGAATAACTTGTGTACAAAATATACTAAAATATTAAATCTCAAAAATAAGAAAGTAAATAACTGGATTTTTAAAATGGGAGACAAAACATCTGAGTGGACATTTTATCTAGGAGGATATAAAAAGACAAGTAAACATAGGAAAAGATGATCAAAATTGTTTGTCATTAGGAAAATGCAAATTCAACCAGAGTCATCCCAGTGCACATGAGAATGGCTAAGACCCAGAAAACTGACAATACCAGTTGTTGACGAAAGTGCGGAGTTCTGGGGTCTCTCATTTATTGGGGATGTAAGTGCAAAATAGTCCAACAGCTTTGGTGTTTGTTTCTGTTGTGTTTTTTTAATTTAAATTCTTTATTGGTTAAAGTATTACATAAGTCTCCTTTTTCCCCAGT